>OZ020297.1:791293-1005518 GCA_963971205.1 Aethes cnicana
CGGAAAGCAAAAAGTGTTTTTTAGTAAGGAAGGGGTTACAATTATAAAAAAATAACCACTTGGTAGTTCTTTTAAAAATATTTAATAATAAAGTAAAAACTATTATATGAAGAGCAATTCATATATAATCGCTTAATTTGACAAACGTCTTAGCCCCCTCACTAATTACCTACGTCAATACTCAAGTGTCAAAAGTTCATTCTTACAGATTTTAGACTATAATTATTTATTAAGTACGTATAGGTATGACACATATCAAGCAACGTCGCGGTACCTACATTACACTATCTAACAAAAAAATCAAATAAATAAGTATTTCGTTGTTCAAAGGTTAGGTACTTACCTACATACAAGTAAGACCTAAATAAATAGCTAAGTAGGTATACTAGCAGGAACATATTAAAGCATTTTAACTTACCGTTGCGTCGTTTGTTCCGCTTCCGCACTGCACTAGGAATCCGGGACACTTGTGTCCCGTGAGTGGGTACATAATAATCCATATCCATCCTAATATTATAAATGTGAAAGTGTGTTTGTTTGTTTGTTTGTCCTTCCTTCACGTCGAAACGACTGGACGGATTTGAATGAAATTTGGTATGGAAATAGTTTGGGACCCTGGGAATAACATACTACTACTACTACAGCCTATTTGCGTCCCACTGCTGGGCACAGGCCTGCCCTCATCATGAGAGGGTTTGGGCTAAGTCCCCACGCGAGCTCTGTGCGGATTGGGGACTTCACACATGTCTTTGAATTACTTCGCAGATGCGTGCAGGTTTCCTCACGATGTTTTCCTTTACCGAAAAGCTCATGGTAAATTCAAATTGAATTTCGCAAACTTAGAGGAGCCAGAATCGAACCCCCGATCCTCGGCATGAGAGGCGGTAGTTCGAACCACTAGGCCACCACGGTTCCTATCATATAACATAGGCTACTTTTTATCCCGGGAAAACGCAAAGTTCCCGCGAGAACGCTATAACCGAATTCCACGCGGGTGAAGCCGTGGGCAGAAGCTATTAGTATAACATAATTCTCGCGTGACTTAAAAAACCGGCCAAGTGCGTGTCGGGCCACGCGCAAAGTATAGGGTTCCGAAGTTGACGATGCCCACAGTACCTTTCTAAGACTTATTAGCATCTAGCTAGCCTGTGGTATGACGTGCCCGCCCGACGCCCCTGCCGCTCGAGAAAAATCATTGGTTTTTTAATCATTTCATAAGTTGGTCGACTATGACTCGTAAGTTTGTACAGCCTACTTAGCTGTGATAGTTTTCCTTTCAACTACGTTATATATACCATAACCGTGATTTTTTTCAGCCATCCAAATACCACCATTTAGCTGGCACTGAGGGGACACGTGACTAACAAAAAATAGCACTTTAAAGCTTAATATTTCACAAAGGCATCATTTAATCAAAAAATGGTTTTAACAAACCCACAATATTTTTTTAAGACCTATTCAACGATATGCCGCACCACGGGGTACGCAAGACAAAAAAAAACATCCCCACTTTACGAGTAGGGGAGGTACCCCATAAAAAAAAATCAAAAATTTATTGTACCACTTTGTCAGCGTAACTAATATGTATATTCATGCCAAATTACAGCTTTCTAGAACTAAGCATCTCCGAGCAATAGTGCGGACAGACGGACGGACGGACGGACTGGACATGGCGAAACTACCAGGGTTCCTTGTGGACTTCGGAACCCTAAAAAAGGTACGTCCGGCTGGCTTTTAGTGTAAAAATGGCCGGCTTTTTTCTGGGCAGAGTCCGGCTTTTTCATTTTTGGAGGTGGCAACCCTACGCAAATAAATAATAACAGTGAAAATATGATTTAGACGCATCAGCGAATTGCTGCCTGTCTAAAATTAAATAAATAAATATTACTTCTCATCTCATGCAAACCGACTTAGATAAGTAGGTAGGTATGCCAAACATTTTTTGAGGTCGGTGCCAGTCGGTCGAGGTTGGTCCTTGCTTAGTTAGCTAATTGCTAACTATCTACTTACCTGCAATCTCTTACCTTCTTTACATGATTATCAAAGTCGTTTTCTTCATTGATGACAATCGAGTTCGTTTTGAAAAGCTTTAGTTGCCTTTGCCACCAATTCTCGACATCCTGTCCTATCTTCGGATTTGCTCAGTGGTCATAACTGGGAGGCCTATGAGAGCATCATTACATATCAGGATTCTAACATTCACCCACGCCGCACCATCTGGCACCGACCTCAAAAAATGTTTTGGCGTAGGTAACCTACCTTCTTATCTAAGTCGGTTTGCTGGTATGCGATGAGAAGTATTAAGTATTTGTGCCTTTTTGAAGTCGGTTTAAAACTTACATTATGGCCAAGGTGTGACGTACAAAACATTATTATAATTAGTAAGTCAATCAATAAAATATTGGACACGTATTTTCTCTTTTGTCAATCAAACAAAAAAATAACAAAGATACAGCGTTCGAAAGTGGAGGCTTTTGACGTCACATTAATTGAGTAAAAAGTTTACCTACCCAAGTGTGACGTCACGCGAGAGTTTAATATATCTTCATATTTTTTGTTTAATTGATTACCGAAAATCGAATTCCCAATCTCCAAGTCCATTGTTTCCCGCTGATAAATCCTATCCTACTAATATTATAATTGTGAGATGATGTTTGGATGTTTGTTACTCATTCACGCAATAAGGGCTGAACGGATTTAGATAAAACTAGGCGTACAGATAGATAATGATCTGGATTAGACATAGGATACTTTTTATCCCGGAAAAAGACCGGGAACAGGAATTCTGGAGCCTTTGCGGACGAGGTCGCGGCCAGAATAACGGTAGCGTACGGATACATAAAGATCTGGATTGAGACATAGAGCTCTTTTTATCTCGGGAGAACATCGGGAACGGGAATGCTGGAGCATACGCGAATGAAGTCGCGGGCAGAAGTTAGTATAGTATAGATTTAGGACAACTTACACAAAAAGCCAAATTAGTTACTTAGGTGTACTGTAGTTCTCCCATAAAATACTACGTCAATTGGTGATAACGTTTAAAAATCCATTGGGTAGTTTTTGAGTTTTTTTTTCTACTGAGGCTGGCAAACAAGCAGGTGGGTCACCTGTGGTAAGTGATCACTGATCACCACCGTCTACATACACCCGCAGCACCATGGCAACTGCAGATGCGTTGCCATGTGATTACCCCGGCTGTCTTACCCTCCGGACCGGAACACAACAGTGCAAACACTGTTATTTGGCGGGGGATTAATGGGTAAGACCGTGGTAGCTATCCGGACGAACCTGCACGAGGTCCTACTACCTCAAAACCACCAGTTTACCACGAGCATACAGACAGACGCGAGGGGAGACTTTGTTTTATAATTTAAAAAAATGTGTATGTACAAATAGGCATTAATATAACTTCGACCATATGCTTAAACTCGTAACTCAGTTGGGAGTGTTTAGGTAGGTATGTAGGTACTATTGACCCTCATAAGTTACATTTTCGTAATGTGTCCAAGGCCTCCATTATGCTAAAGACGAGCGCTGATAAATGTTTAATGAATGAATGGTTTATTTATTTCGAACACACACAGTCGGGCCATGTCACAAAAAAAAAAAATAAGTTCCGGCATCAATTACAAAAATTTAAGTAAATTCAAAGAAATAAATTAAAATACATTAAATTTGTAACATTGATATTTGATACTATAAGATCAAACAAAGCAAAATTCAATCGCGCAGGGTCGCGGGTCCACCGGTCTGCCTACGCGGACCGGTGGTCGAGGGGTTGAGAGTGTCGCTCTCGACCCCTCGACGCTCGCCCGCCGCGTAAGCGGGACCCCAACTATCTCCATACCAAATTTCATCGAAATCGGTTCAGCGGTTGAAGTGTGAAGAGGTAACAGACAGACAGACACAGTTACTTTCGATTCTTTCTTTTGATCTAAATGCTGTACATAGGTACATACCTCCATTCAACTGCCGTCTTCCTTTGTCTGTTCATGCCTGCGTGACATAGACATATATAATACTTCGTATAGACCGGGTCTACGCACATGACATATAACCCCACTTTGTTGGTGCCCAAAATTGCCCAATCCAAGTTTGGTCACCAATCGTGACACAGTGCTCAGCGAGACACCAGCGCGTGCGGATGTCAAACAACATATACGCAACCCTTAAAAAATGCCGACTTGCGTGATAAAAGGCTGCAGAAATCACGTAGGCAAAGTGAAAAAGTGTCATGAAATATCGTTTCATCGGTGATTAACATTACCTTGTGTTTATTCCATCAATCGAAATATTTTTGTTAACAATAAATTTATGACACGACGTCGCCATATTTACGCCATGTTACGGAGTTGCCATAGTTACGGAGACTGCTTGTTAAAGTAACCTTGTAAGGACGTCATTTTTAGGGTTCCGAAGTCCACAAGGAACCCTTATAGTTTCGCCATGTCCGTCCGTCTGTCCGCACTATTGCTCGGAGATGCTTAGGTCTAGAGAGCTGTAATTTGGCATGAATATGCATATTAGTTACGCTGACAAAGTGGAACAATAAAATTTTGAAATATTTTTTTTTATAGGGTACCTCCCCTACTCGTAAAGTGGGGATGTAATTTTTTTTTCTTGCGTACCCCATGTTGCGGCATATCGTTGAATAGGTCTTAAAAAAATATTGTGGGTTTGTTAAAACCATTTTTTGATTAATTGATGCGTTTGTGAAATATTAAGCTTTAAAGTGCTATTTTTTGTTAGGGTCACGTGTCCCCCCCCCCCTGCCAGCTAAATGGTGGTATTTGGATGGCTGAAAAAAATCACGGTTGTGGCATATATAACGTAGTTGAAAGGAAAACTATCAGAGCTAAGTAGGCTATACAAACTTACGAGTAATAGTCGACCAACTTATGATGATGATTTTTCTCGAGCGGCAGGGGCGTCGGGCGGGCACGTCATACCAGTGGTATGACGTGCGCTAGCTAGATGCTAATAAGTCTTAGAAAGGTACTGTGGGCATCGTCAACTTCGGAACCCTATACTTTGCGCGTGGCCCGACACGCACTTGGCCGGTTTTTTACACTTGAAGAATTTCACGTGAGACGTTTAATTTGGACTTCTAAGAAAATATAAATAAATAATTATTATGTCAATAAATAAACTAAAGTTGATTTATGAATCATGTTTTATTAGAAAAAAGGATATTACAGCATTCACGTCGCTTGTACTGAATAAAATGAAAAAGTCAGCAACACCTCTCGTTACGTCACTGCGAGGTTATAGCGCGCAAAACATTCTCGTAGTTCATGCAGTTGACCACCAGACGGCGCTGTATTTCGTTGTATGAAGAAAGTGGTGACTGAATGTTCGGATGGGCCTATCCCTAAGTATAAAAATCATTGCTGCGTGAATAGGTACGAGGATTATGCCAAAAAAATCTACTTACTCAAAAATTATGAGATTATTTTTTTATTGTTGAAATCTATCTTTTCAAAGTATTCGTACTGAGCATGTATACACTGTTCCTTGCGTTTAAAACACTTGGAAAATATCTCTGTCCACTAATTTCCGAGGTATTTGGAAAAGAGTGGACAGAGCTATTTTCCAAGTGTTTCCAAGAAATTTCAGGCAGCTAGTGCATCTTCCTTGCAGTCAGATCTCTTTCCTTTATTTTTTTGAGGCGTTGTCGTGGTGCCAAAGAAGGTGCCGGATTTGTGACTTCAGTCGCTTGTCACTCCAAGCTGATAATACTGCGGGGGCACAAACTGTCACATACTACTCAGAATTAACTACTTTTTGATCCTGAAGCACCACATTTGCCATATGACCGGTCTTACAAAAAAAAAAGTGGCGACATTTTGTTGGTGTTGGCTCAACATCAAAGCACCACACTGTCGATTGTCGCTTTTTTTCGGGATCGTAGTTATGCAGCCATATTTCGTCATCATTAAGTTCTTATTGACTTAACGGCGAATCAAAAAAGTCAACGACTTAGATATGTCAAATTGTCAGCCAACCGTCACTGACAAGTGTCAATTTGGTGAAATATTCCTATGGGCCGGATAGAATGGGCAATCCGTTGCCATAAGAAATTGAATCTTAAGGTCTGACAATTAGGTTTCATTTCGTATGGCAGTACATTTGTTCACGATAGAGATTTATGTTTTAATTTTTTCTGGCTAATCTAATGTGGTCCTAACCTTTCTGATGGCTGAACTATCGTGAACTAACGATGCCTAAACCACGTGTAATTTTTATTTTGAGATAGCGACTGTGGGGTGGCTAGCGTGAACTCGGCCACCACACTTCAAAAATAAAAAATAAAATGTTGCGATGTGGTCCTAACGATATTTTATGGTGAACTTACGTGAACTAACGATTATCTAGCTATATAGTGAAAAAAATTTGGACATTTGTTGAATGGGGTGGCTAGCGTGAAGCTGGCCAGCCCCACAAATATTTGGCAATTCGTTGCCATACGAAAGTGAACCTTAATGAAACATATACGCAACCCTTAAAAAATGCCGACTTGCGTGATAAAAGGCTGCAGAAATCACGTAGGCAAAGTGAAAAAGTGTCATGAAATATCGTTTCATCGGTGATTAACATTACCTTGTGTTTATTCCATCAATCGAAATATTTTTGTTAACAATAAATTTATGACACGACGTCGCCATATTTACGCCATGTTACGGAGTTGCCATAGTTACGGAGACTGCTTGTTAAAGTAACCTTGTAAGGACGTCATTTTTAGGGTTCCGAAGTCCACAAGGAACCCTTATAGTTTCGCCATGTCCGTCCGTCTGTCCGCACTATTGCTCGGAGATGCTTAGGTCTAGAGAGCTGTAATTTGGCATGAATATGCATATTAGTTACGCTGACAAAGTGGAACAATAAAATTTTGAAATATTTTTTTTTATAGGGTACCTCCCCTACTCGTAAAGTGGGGATGTAATTTTTTTTTCTTGCGTACCCCATGTTGCGGCATATCGTTGAATAGGTCTTAAAAAAATATTGTGGGTTTGTTAAAACCATTTTTTGATTAATTGATGCGTTTGTGAAATATTAAGCTTTAAAGTGCTATTTTTTGTTAGGGTCACGTGTCCCCCCCCCCCCTGCCAGCTAAATGGTGGTATTTGGATGGCTGAAAAAAATCACGGTTGTGGCATATATAACGTAGTTGAAAGGAAAACTATCAGAGCTAAGTAGGCTATACAAACTTACGAGTAATAGTCGACCAACTTATGATGATGATTTTTCTCGAGCGGCAGGGGCGTCGGGCGGGCACGTCATACCAGTGGTATGACGTGCGCTAGCTAGATGCTAATAAGTCTTAGAAAGGTACTGTGGGCATCGTCAACTTCGGAACCCTATACTTTGCGCGTGGCCCGACACGCACTTGGCCGGTTTTTTACACTTGAAGAATTTCACGTGAGACGTTTAATTTGGACTTCTAAGAAAATATAAATAAATAATTATTATGTCAATAAATAAACTAAAGTTGATTTATGAATCATGTTTTATTAGAAAAAAGGATATTACAGCATTCACGTCGCTTGTACTGAATAAAATGAAAAAGTCAGCAACACCTCTCGTTACGTCACTGCGAGGTTATAGCGCGCAAAACATTCTCGTAGTTCATGCAGTTGACCACCAGACGGCGCTGTATTTCGTTGTATGAAGAAAGTGGTGACTGAATGTTCGGATGGGCCTATCCCTAAGTATAAAAATCATTGCTGCGTGAATAGGTACGAGGATTATGCCAAAAAAATCTACTTACTCAAAAATTATGAGATTATTTTTTTATTGTTGAAATCTATCTTTTCAAAGTATTCGTACTGAGCATGTATACACTGTTCCTTGCGTTTAAAACACTTGGAAAATATCTCTGTCCACTAATTTCCGAGGTATTTGGAAAAGAGTGGACAGAGCTATTTTCCAAGTGTTTCCAAGAAATTTCAGGCAGCTAGTGCATCTTCCTTGCAGTCAGATCTCTTTCCTTTATTTTTTTGAGGCGTTGTCGTGGTGCCAAAGAAGGTGCCGGATTTGTGACTTCAGTCGCTTGTCACTCCAAGCTGATAATACTGCGGGGGCACAAACTGTCACATACTACTCAGAATTAACTACTTTTTGATCCTGAAGCACCACATTTGCCATATGACCGGTCTTACAAAAAAAAAAGTGGCGACATTTTGTTGGTGTTGGCTCAACATCAAAGCACCACACTGTCGATTGTCGCTTTTTTTCGGGATCGTAGTTATGCAGCCATATTTCGTCATCATTAAGTTCTTATTGACTTAACGGCGAATCAAAAAAGTCAACGACTTAGATATGTCAAATTGTCAGCCAACCGTCACTGACAAGTGTCAATTTGGTGAAATATTCCTATGGGCCGGATAGAATGGGCAATCCGTTGCCATAAGAAATTGAATCTTAAGGTCTGACAATTAGGTTTCATTTCGTATGGCAGTACATTTGTTCACGATAGAGATTTATGTTTTAATTTTTTCTGGCTAATCTAATGTGGTCCTAACCTTTCTGATGGCTGAACTATCGTGAACTAACGATGCCTAAACCACGTGTAATTTTTATTTTGAGATAGCGACTGTGGGGTGGCTAGCGTGAACTCGGCCACCACACTTCAAAAATAAAAAATAAAATGTTGCGATGTGGTCCTAACGATATTTTATGGTGAACTTACGTGAACTAACGATTATCTAGCTATATAGTGAAAAAAATTTGGACATTTGTTGAATGGGGTGGCTAGCGTGAAGCTGGCCAGCCCCACAAATATTTGGCAATTCGTTGCCATACGAAAGTGAACCTTAAAGTGTGGCAATAAGGTTTCATTTCGTATGGCGGTAAATTTGTTCCTGATAGAGATTTATGTTTTAATTTTTTCTGGCTAATCTAATGTGGTCCTAACCTTTCTGATGGCTGAACTATCGTGAACTAACGATGCCTAAACCGCGTGTAATTTTTATTTTGAGATAGCGACTGTGGGGTGGCTAGCGTGAACTCGGCCACCACACTTCAAAAATTAAAA
Organism: Aethes cnicana; assembly: GCA_963971205.1. Classification (NCBI taxonomy): domain Eukaryota; kingdom Metazoa; phylum Arthropoda; class Insecta; order Lepidoptera; family Tortricidae; genus Aethes; species Aethes cnicana. Next base: position 800,328 of record OZ020297.1, read on the forward strand.
AAAAAATGTTGCGATGTGGTCCTAACGATATTTTATGGTGAACTTACGTGAACTAACGATTATCTAGCTATATAGTGAAAAAAAATTGGACATTTGTTGAATGGGGTGGCTATCGTGAATCTGGCTCGCCCCACAAAGATTTTGAAAAAAATCCATGAAGTCATGTGATCCTAACGATTTAACTATGTGAACTAACGTGAACCAACGATGAACTAACGATGTAGCGATGCCTTTTGTGGGTAGAAAAAATGGGGTGGCCAGCTTCATGGCCATCATTTTTTGCTGATGTATGATTTGATGGTCTCCGTAGTAGTGTCATGAGTGAAAAAACACGCGTGTATTTTTTTGACGCGTTCAGCAGTTTTCAGGTCGTCGTCAACTGGTCCGGTGCCGGCTACAGTGAGGCGCTGTGGCATAGGTGTCTTGGATTTTTTGTACGACACTATTTCCCATTGCGGTGTTTTTGTATCGGAACTTTCGGGCTCGCCGTCTGGGGTCATATTGATGTTAACGTCCTGTTGCGTTAGTGCGTCGTTATGGGTGGACTTGTCGTCCGCCTTCGTCGGTGGCGTTCGTGTGGTCGCGTTCATTTGTGCGGGTAGAGAGCATCTCCGTGCGTCGGCGGCGGTCGCGGCGGCGGGTAGAGCGCGGCGCGCGATAGCGGCCGGCTTGGTCTTGCTCGCATGGTCCGGCGCGCGATTTTTTTCTTGCGACTTTGGTGCGCTCGATCCGTTCGGGTTAGAATCGCTTGCGGTGGATTGCTGGCACTGTGCACACGTCCGTTTAACGTTTTCTAAATTGTTTAATTTCCCTTCTATCCTTTTTAACTCCTTCAGAACACTTCCCAATTGTGTTTCAATGGGTGTCAGGAACCTTTTTATAACTTTTTCGAGACTGTCAATAGTGGATTTCGCCATATTTCTTATTTTTATTAATATATTACCGCACACGTAACGCTTGCGTGTCGCGTCCGCGCGGAGACTGATATTAACATATTTAGTCTCGCGGATTTACCTGACAAGTACTCAAACAAAACGGTGTTCTCTTTTGGTGCTCTGACTTGGTGTCTATGCGTTTTTACTCTCAAGATACCTAGACTAACTAGGGTTGTGCAATGCAACCTTTTACTTTCTCTAAGTTACGATTTTCATTCAGTATTTTTCCCTACTTTTATTAATCACTCATAAATAGTTCTTATGTAACGTACTGCATAACCGTGTCTGACTGAAGATGTCACGCAATTGTTGTTAACCATACTTTCACTGTTTTTAATATTGTTATTAGGTATATTGTGCTGTCTTTAAAAACAAGCTTAATGATCATTTCTTATCACTTGCTTTTTGATCTTTTTCCTCTTCTTCATCTGGGTTTCGGCTGTCATTAGTTTCTTTTAGACTGTACGTAGTTTATTTAGTTTGATTGATGATTTCTGGTATGTATGCATTTATAATATATAACATATGGTCATTACGAGCACCGCCTACCAACTTATCTTTTTTACTTGATATCCACTACCCAACGGTTGTCTGGGAGAGATCGCTCTATTAGCGATAAGACCGCCTGCTGTATACCTAACAACATGTTTTTCTGGTCTTTTTTGTTCTGTTCTTTTTTTCTCTATTGTGTGGTGTTCAATAAAGAGTATTTGTATTGTATTGTGCGTGTGTCCAATTTGAAGTTATCACTGAGTTTTTCGGTAGAGGAAAACATCCTCAGGCAACATGTATGCATCTGCGAAGTGATTCTATAGGATGTGTGTGAAATCCGCAATCCGTAGCGGGCGCGCGTGGAGACTAGATCAAACCCTCTCGTGATGAGAGGAGGCCTGTGCCCAGCAGTGGGACGCAAATAGGCTGTTGGCGGTGGTGGTGGTGCCGTAAGTGAATTTGATTCTCTATTTAACATATTATTATAGAAAATGACCCACTAAACGACAACTTCAAAAGCAGCTCTTTCTTAAGACGATAAGTCTACGTTTTCAAAGAAAATAAAGTCTATTACCGGGTTCGCGGCATACAAAGATTTCAACCGAAAATGACCACGTATCATTCCGCCTCTTCAATCGTTTCAACGCGAGTAATTGCTGACTTTGTGTAGTAGTTAGCGTGGTTAGAAAAGACCCAATTACTGACATCCGTTAGTCCGTTACAGCACGCATCACGAAACTACGGAACCATGGTGAAGTGAGGACCGTCTTGCAATCGAGTTGAAATAAAATTATATACCTACCTATGAACTGTGGAGTGTGGAATGTGTCTTGGTAAGGAGCGCAATCTTATATGGCGAAACAGTTGAAAACGAAAACGTGTCCAGCGGATTTAATAAGCAACAAAACAAAACACACTCTCCTCACAACCGTTTTCGCCTCAGCAGCGCCATCTGAAGGCGCTACTGCAGTATCCGCCAGGTGGCATGACTGGAGTGGCGACCGCAGCGCCCCCAATCTACCCGATTTGGTGTCCACTTTTGGAAATATAAAGATTGCGCTCCTTTACTTCAAACCCTCCATAGCTTGCAGGTTTCCTCGCGACTTTTTCCGTCATCGAAAAGCTCAATGGTTTTATACTGAATTTCCAACACAAACGTACAAATACGAATTACGAAGTGCAAGCCAACAATTTGAGCCAACTTCTGCGTCTAGGCGCCGCTAAGGCAAACTCCAATGCTACACCGGTTTCTCTTAATACTTTTACAATAAAAAAAACTGTCAATCATAAAAACAGGTTTAGCCTTTTATTAGAACACCGGAAGTCAACTGACCTAAAACGTTTTAAGTTGATATCACTAAAAATGTGACAGCATCAAGACGAGAAAGTTTCGGTCTACATACGAGTACTCCACCATGTCATGGTTTCTAATACGTGCTAAATGCTATTTTAAAAAATTGAAATTGCGATCTAGATCCAAAGTAGATTAGAATGTACAAGAATACGCAAAGCTCGACGTAGATGGCGCTGCAAACGCTTGACCCAAACCAAAACCCAAACACTGAAGCTGTCAAATTTTGACGGGTTTTTTTTTGTTGAAAATTTTAAGTAGATTTGTTTAAAATTGTTAAATATTGACCGCAATTTTCATTTTGGTTCAGTTATTTGTGATGAAAATGAAGACATCCCAATGCAATTATACCTGCCCCAGATACATAAATAACATACCAAGTCTTTCGGAAATACGTGTCGTCCGTTCTCATTGCATCCTGGAACTGCACAGCGCGGCATTTTTTAATAATTTAAGTAAAACCAATAACAACAAATATTTCTCTATGTAATTGACCGATGGTTTGGGTCAAGCGATTGCAGCGCCATCTAAGTCGAGCTTTGCGTATTCTTGTCCATTGTTTATCTCTGGACGCCAAACACGCAGGCAGAGTTTACTTCCGCTGTATTACTATCACCTAAACATTGATTAAGTCATCACTAACAACAATTTAGTTTAACGAACTCTGCTATGAGTAACGTGGAAGACACAAAGTCTTTGTTCTATAACACATGCAATAATGAACTGTGTTCAAACTGGAGAAGGTTTTATTTGTCCGTTTTATTTGGAACTCTTTATCACTTTGCATTTGAATGCTGCATGATTTTGATTAGTCATTTTTATTTTCTTAAGTTCTTTTATTTTGAACTAGTTGTGCCCCGCGACATCGCCTGCATGGAATATATAAAATTGTCGATAACTTTTCTTTCCGATATCCGATTTTAATCAAACATAACTTATATGTAGCTCCAAATGATGCTCCTACTTTGAAAACTGCCTTCAAATCGGTTCAGTAGTTCCGGAGATTAACTCTAACAAACAGACAGACAGACAGACAGTTAGAAAGAGACAGAAAAATTACCCTTTTATTATCTAATATATAAAATTCTCGTGTCACAGTGTTTGTAACCAAACTCCTCCGAAACGGCTCGACCGATTCTTATGAAATTAAGAGTGTATGTTCAGTAGGTCTGAGAACAGGACGTAAGCTATTTTTCATACCCAAAAAAAATAATTCCAAGGCGGTACGAAGTCCGCGGGGTCAGCTAGTAGTATAGATATATAGATATGATGGATGACGCTTCGATTTAATATTTTTTACTAATATATTAAATCGACAGAATCGAGTAGTCGAGTCGCCCGTGGGAATTTCGGGAAATCCTATCTCGGTGTTCCCCTACACTTCCCCAAATTTCCGCTCTCTATAACCAAAAAAGGCACCCAAATTTCAGCTCTCTATAACCAGTAGTTTCGGCTATGCGTTGTCATCCGTCAGTGAATCAGTTAGTCAGTAATGGAAGAGTTTTATACATATATAGGGTCCACAGCAAGATATTTTACCCACAGTATCAGCTATCGATTTTAAGGTGATAACTCACGGTTTTATGTAGCCTCTACGATAATAGATGGCGCGGGTGGTAGATATTGTAATTTTCAGGATTTACGCCAAATTCCAAGCCCAAAGGTACACTTTGATGGACTATGCGATTGAAGGGATATATTATACATCTCAATTTCACATAATTATCCGTACATCACCTTTCATTTAGGAAAAAAGGCGAGCAGTCTGCCGAGAATGAACAAACGCACACATACAGAGGTAGTGAAACGTAGTGGAAACCAAGGCTTAATTTCGCCGAGAATTATAGAGCTTCTGTGGCGCTGTGGTTTTGTGATTTCTTTTTATGAAGTATAAATCGTGGAAGTCGTGGGTTCGATCCTCACTTTTTCAACTTTTTGTATTTTTTTTTCTTTTTTCTATAATAAATATTTGTAAAGGGGAAAAATAAAACTAGTGAAACCTTTGATATATTTTACTTGACATTATAGAAATATTTTTGATCTAGATATGATTATTTATTTCTACTACTATTTTTAATCAAAGGATAAAAATCCGTGTGTATTTCGTTACATTATCCTCCTCCTCCGACACATACTTCTTGTGACGGTCTTCCATGTGCAGCGATCTTCGCCCTGGTGCATCGCCGCATTTACCGGCGGCACCTGTTCGGCCTCCTCTCTCTGGGTCTTTTCCCTTCAGCATTAGTCTCTCCAACTTGTCGGATTTCCACGAGTTATGTGACTGAAGGTAAGCCGTGGAGGCCTAGTGGTTCGACCCACCGCCTGTCATGCAGAGGGTCGGGGGTTCGATTTCGGCTCGCACCTGTAAGTTTACTTATGCGCGAAATTCAATTTGAATTTACCACTGAGCTATTCGGTCAAGGAAAACATCGTGAGGAAACCTGCACACATCTGCGAAGTAATTCGTAATGTGTGTGAAGTCCCCAATCCGCACTGGGCCCGCGTGGGGACTACAGCCCAAACCCTCTCGTAATGAGAGGCCTGTGCCCAGCAGTGGGCCGTAAATAGGCTGTGTAGTAGTAGTAGTAGTAAATGTGACCGAAGTATTTGACGATTCGGCTTATACGAACCATGGACGGATATTGTTGGTTGAGTTTGAGTTCTTTGAGCACTGAGATGTTGGTGCGATGAGCTGTCCAAGGTATAGTATATAATATTATCAACTAAATAGTTGTTACTTTACAAATTCCTAATATTTTATTATTTTATCAAAATATCTAAACACCTACACGATTGACAGAGTACCTACCTACCTATGATGAGAATAAACATTTGTACTCATGTCATGGATCTTTATTTGCATATGTATTTCACATTTCTCTTTATAAGTATTTATATCGTTGTCTAGTACCCGTATCACAGGTAATCCTAGTTTGAGAGTAGATCAATATTGTGTTGAATTCCAAATATTATTCATTTTATCTTCATCTTTTTATCTTATCTCAGTAAGTAAATATTCTCTTTCTTGGTTTACATTTTATTGCCACACAGCCACACGAAAATAAAATTGCTACACATTTCTGACAAGTTTATTAAAATAGGTATAACAAAATATATCACAATTTTACACATGATAAGGTTGGTTCTGATTAGCAGTGATTGGTTTCACAATGTCTCTTCGTTGTTGCTCACAGGCCGCAGGTAAATGAGAGAAAGCTTACTTTGTCCCTCCTAGGAAGACAGATCCAAGGCATTCCAGAAGATGTTTGATCTGAAATAGAGACAAAAGATTACTCGATCACACTCTACGGATAATAATAATAAATCTGGCTATTCAGTTTTTTTAGAGTATCTCTCTGAGATGATATGACAGCGGGTTGTATTGCCGCATTCAATCCTAATGATTAAAAAAATAGTATAATTTATTTATTTATTTTATTTTAAGAAACTGACTGACTGACTGACTGATCGATCAACGCAGAGCCGAAACTACTGGTTGTAGAGAGCTGAAATTTGGAGTGTAGGTTCCTTAGGGAACGTAGGGGAGCACTAAGAGAGGATTTCCGGGATTAGAAGTGACCTATAATCTTCCCCGGGGCTCAACCATTTCCAAACCAAATTTCATCAATATCGGTTCAGCGGCTGAAACATGAAGTGGTAACAGACAGACGGAGTTACTTTCGCATTTATAATATCAGAAGGTATTTGGCATGAAGGGCAGGGACATGGCTACTACCGAGTCGAACGGACGCACTTCACTACCGAAACACAACCGAGACTAGATAGAGATGTTCTACTATCTAAAGTCCCGCGCCTTCACATTTCAAAACTGATTTTTTTTATTATTATTTAAAAAGTACCACCAACACTCTCAACGCACAGTTGATGGCTGTCTCAGCACGCACACATGTGTTGAGAGTGTTGGTGGTGCTTTTTAAATAAATTGCAGCGTTTTGAAATGTGAAGGCGCGGGACTTTAGATACTAGAAGATCTCTACTATAAAAGCTTTGATCACTTTTATTTTTTCACTGATAACACGTTGTGCGTTCGCAAAGTAATTATGGGAATTGGTCTCGCCTGGGTTGACGCGGGCGTCTGGGCAGTCGGCGCGGGCGAAGACTGCGGCGCCGCTGCCGCCGCGGGCGCGCAGGGCGCCTTGCTACCGCACGGCGCGCTTGAAGGCTCGGTTTCCTCTCCTTCTCGTCGACAGAATCCTCCACACTTCTCGCACGAAAGGGCAGCTCCTTGAAGTTTGTCAAGTCCTCCCTCCGTACTCTTTTCCTTATCTTATTAGATTAGAAAGGAGGGCGTAAGTCATGTCCAATTGCGCTCTTTCTGAGATATCATTCTCCGGGAGTCTCACTATAAACATGTCAGTGTTTTGACTGTCTTGCGGCGTCGAAAATATAATATACCTATACGATGTGACGGGCGGCGACCTCCGTAAGCACTAATAAGGTTTCTACCGACTCCTGTGGCTTTGCAGCCGGAAAGAGTGCCCTGGCCCTCGGCCATGCATGTTACCGGCGTCGAAATATTTCTTTCAGTGCTTCAGTCTGCGACCGTTGAAGCGATTCTATTAGCGCGAACACTCGCTGGAATACAACAACAAAGTTGTCACGCACGGTGGAGTCTTGGCGGATGTAAAATGAGAACACGGTGTGCGGCGAAGCCCTAATCACAAGTGATCGTGAATTCTTCTCAAAAATGTAGCGTGTGCGTTGTGATGGCTCAAAGTTGGCGACTGACTGGCGGCTGGAGTGGCTGGCGCGCGCGGCGCGGGGGCATAGGGTCGGCCGGTAGGAGAGAGCGGGACAGGGCTATTGAGACGCGCGTCTATTCCGCGAATCGGAATGGCAACCGCGCAATGATTTTTATACTTACGAAGTATTATATATGTCTATGCAACCGCGTAATAGTCCGTTTTCTATTGGGAAACAGGTCGAAATTTTGAGTACAGCAATGCCATTTGGTAGGAATGTTATACACGTTGACCTAAGTCCAAAACGCCCGGTAGCCACTTTGAACTCCGCGGCTGGTGGGGGGAGGGGGGGTTAAAGTACAGAGCTCCCGGCGCTCAGAAAAAAAATCCTGGCGGATTAGTTTGGGTTGTTTAGTCAAGTTTGGTGTCGTTTTCAGATAACTAGATGATGCCCGATTCATTCCTCATACCAATATTTTAGGGTTCCGTAGCAAAATATGACGCAATACTTAAAATAATAAACTTTTAGTAGTAGCGAAATGCAAACAAACCCTCATATTTTCATATTTTTGTATGAAATTTGGTTTGTAAAAAATACAGTCTGAAAGCCCATTTAATGCAGAATCTAAAAACATTAACAGTAAGTATATCTTTTATAATTTTCAATGTAAAATAAAATATTGAATGTACTGCGACGGTCGTCAGCGCAGCGTAGGGGAGGGTAACAAGACCTGAAAAACTGTCAATTTCAACGCAAAAAGCTTTCATAATATCAAGAATTTAAAGTGCTTACAATAATATCATACATGTAATAGATATTCTCTTAATTATTATTAATTAAAACAAATGTATTTTTCTCTCTTTACCTGATTTTCTTCTTTTTAATATTATACTAGCGGCGCCCTGCGGTATTACCCGCTATTAAGAAGTAGCCTATGTATTAATCCAGGGCTTCAGTTGCCTCCATACCGAATTTCACCTCGCTTCACGTCACTCCTGCGCACGCGGGATTTTTAAACCTGTGGCTAACTAGTCAAGTGGCATTCAATGTTGCTATTTATATGATAAAAAAATGAATTGGTGGGTTTTCTGGCCCCGTTTTGGCGGTCACAAACCTGACATGTCAGGTGGCAACAGTTTTCGGTACCACTATATAAATTTAGTTTTTAATATGAAATATTATTAATTTTATTACGATATTCATTCCTGTGACGAGCAAACTAATGTAGATTATGGACGCCATCAATTGACTTCATGTTTCCCAATACTTTTTTAATTATTCAATTTTAAAAAAGTCGACATTGGGGTGGGACACGTCAAAAAGTGCTACCCGAGCGGCTTTAAAAAATCATAATAATTACATTTAGCATAATTCACTTGAATTTAGGGATGAAATCTATAATTTAATGAATATAGTTTATATAGATGCCATTCGAATATTCACAAACAAATATATTTGGCAGTAATAAAATATTGAAGTAGTGGGACACTGTCAAAACCAGGGGGTACAAGTTTGAGTGAAAATGCCCATATAGTAACAAAACTGACAGGAATTGACTACCATGTCAGCTAAGTTCCTTGTTTATTTAAAAACTAAGGATATTTCAGGGGGACTGTGTTAAATTTCATAAATTTTAAGGTATACTCTTTATTTTGGATAAAAAAATTAAGAAATTAACTACTTTAAAAATAAAACCTGAATTTTCATCGTGGTACACTTTTGAGTGAAAATGCTCACCTAGTCGGGGAGAGTCGTAATTTCTTATAAGAATCGCGATGCAAGTAAGTACCTGAATCAGGTGTATCATCGTTGTTGAAATTCATATTGTTTATTGATTTATCAATATAGTCCGTTTTCTATTGGGAAACAGGTCGAAATTTTGAGTACAGCAATGCCATTTGGTAGGAATGGTGTACAAGTTGACTTAAGTCCAAAACACCCGGTAGCCACTTTGAACTCCGCGACTGGAGGGGAGGAGGGGGGGTTAAAGTACAGAGCTCCCGGCGCTCGGAAAAAAAATCCTGGCGGATTAGTTTGGACTTTTGAGTCAAGTTTGGTGTCGTTTTCAGGTAACTAGATGATGCCCAATTCATTCCTTATACCAGTTTTTTAGGCTTCCGTAGCAAAATATGACGCAATATATAAAATAATAAACTTTTAGTAGTAGTGAAATGCAAACAAACCCTCATATTTTCATATTTTTGTATGAAATTTGGCTTATAAAAAAATACTGTCTGAAAGCCCATTTAATGTAGAATCTAAGAACATAAACAGTAAGTATAAATTTTACAATTTTCAATGTAAAATAAAACATTGAATGTACTGCGACGGTCATCAGCGCAGCGTAGTGGACGGTAACAAGACCCGAAAAACTGACAAAGTCAACGTAAAAAGCTTTCATAATATCAATAAATTAAAGTGCTTACAATAATATCACACTTGTAATTAATATTCTCTTAATTATTATGAATTAAAACAAATGTGTTTTTCTCTCTTTACCTGATTTTCTTCTTTTTAATATTATACTAGCGGCGCCCTGCGGTATTACCCGCTGTTAAGAAGTAGCCTATGTATTACTCAAGGGTTTCAGCTGCCTCCATACCGAATTTTATCAAAATTGGTCCAGCCTCTTGAGCGTGAAGAAGTAAAAAAAAAAACACACGAACTTTCGCCTTTATTAAATTATCAATTTCTTGACCAGATTTATAATAACAAAATAGCTTCTGCCCGCGACTTCGCGAATTTGGTTATCGCTTTCCCGCGGGAACTACGCGTTTTTCCGGGATGAAAAGTAGCCTATGTCCTTTGGGGACCCGAACTATCTCCATGCCAAATTAATATGGATATGGATTTTATATTACAAAAAAAGTGCCTAAAGAAGACGCGATGCAAAATATTTCTTGCCGATATGAATGGGTTTGGCAGAAAGAAGAAGAAACTTGGGTGCCACTGTGGACCCAAAGCCCTCCGGCTGCTCAAGAATGCCTAGAATTAAAAAGATGTCGGTGCGTGAAATCTTGAAGTTCCAGGTGCAATGTTTCAAACGCCAGCTCAAATGTACTGAGTTATGTAATTGTGGAGGTGGTTGTAAGTAAAACTAATTCACAAAACGTTCTATTATTATTTTTCTTTACTTTTAATAATGTTGCCTGACTACGAAGTCAGGCAACATTATCTGAATTCGTTTATAAATTGAAGATGATTAAAAATGACACTAAAGTAATAAAGGCGAAAGTTCGTGTGTTTTTTTAAAAAAACACATTTGTTTTAATTCATAATAATTAAGAGAATATTTATAACAAGTGTGATATTATTGTAAGCACTTTAATTTATTGATATTATAAAAGCTTTTTGCGTTGACATTGACAGTTTTTCGGGTCTTGTTACCGCCCACTACGCTGCGCTGACGACCGTCGCAGTACATTCAATATTTTATTTTTCATTGAAAATTGTAAAGTATATACTTACTGTTTATGTTTTTAGATTCTGCATTAAATGGGCTTTCAGACAGTATTTTTTTATAAACCAAATTTCATACAAAAATATGAAAATATGAGGGTTTGTTTGCATTTCGCTACTAATAAAAGTTTATTATTTTAAGTATTGCGTCATATTTTGCTAGGGAACCCTAAAAACTGGTATAAGGAATGAATTGGGCATCATCTAGTTACCTGAAAACGACACCAAACTTGACTCAAAAGTCCAAACGAATCCGACAGGAATTTTTTTCCGAACGCCGGGAGCTCTGTACTTTAACCCCCCCTCCCCCCCACCAGTCGAGGAGTTCAAAGTGGCTACCGGGCGTTTTGCACTAAGGTCAATGTGTATAACATTCCTACCAAATGGCATTGCTGTACTCAAAATTTCGACCTCTCCATACAAGCATTCCCAATAGAAAACGGACTAATAGTAATACCCTATAGGTACGCGCAAAGTATAGAGTTCCGTTTACCTACCACCTACATAAAAAATATTCATCCTCTCAATTCTAGTAAAATAGGTATGTACTAATTAGGTATACCTATCCAGGAAAATAACAAACACCTCTAAAATATTCCGAATTCATATTCCACTTGTATCATTGTTTGTACCTACTACCAATCTCCAACAACGAGAATACGAATGTCGATCACCCGCTCTGCTAGGTAAGTAGGTACCTACCTATACTTACCGTTCGGCCGACTCGACGGCTGTACGCGACGCGGGCTATCGGACGTCTCGACGGCGGCGGCAGTAGGTACAGCGCAGGTACAGCTACTGCGAAAGCAAGTCACAGGCGACCGAGCGTCTTTTTGTCACAATTTTATTACAGCCAAAAGAGACTGTGATATCCATCCATACTATATTATAAACATTTATAAATAATGACCCTATAGGTTGGCCGGGTGAATGAACTTCGTATCACCCGAAGGCGATTCCCATACAAAGTTATATTTCTTTTTTTAGCTGTTCCTGTAGACGTTTCCCGGTAAAAAGTACAAATAGTACATTATTGCAGACGCCGCTAAGGAGCGCATTGCCGGACGCCTTCTTAGTAGGTACGAGTCCGGCAATGCTGTTGCGGCCGAGGTCTATAGGTACAATGCTTTTCTCAAACTGTGAGGAAATACTACTCGTCGTCGTCACCATCATCATCACATCACCATCTCCATCATCATCACATCACTATCTCCATCATCATCACATCACCATCTCCATCATCATCACATCACTATCTCCATCATCATCATCACCACCACCATCAATACCATCACCATCATCACGGTATAGCAAAACACAACTTAGAAGGCGCGCGGATTCAGGCCAAAGAACACCAAAGAATATACAACTGAGGCATTGATGAAAATAGCACGTAGCATTTGCGGGCAAATGCGGGACATTACATTACATTACGTAGGTACATATGATTATAACCACAACAAAATGTCAATGTCTCTTTTTGTTTTTTTTTTATTCCTAATTGAGTTCCGTTTTGCACGCCGGTCGAAACATCAATGTGTAAATCTAAATGTAGTAGGTAAATAATAATAAATCATTAGTTTATTTCGCTTGTACCTACCTACGATTTATATGTATAACTGACATTGTAGCTAGTATCTAAAGTTTAGATACTAGCTACGTACCGTAGATTCTAAACATTATTCAGGACCCAAAACAATTTAATTTTGTAAAATGCCACTTTTCAAATCACAATTTGTATAATCTGGATACCTACTATTATTATTACGCATACGCATATGATCGGTAATTTCATGGTAATTTCACAGCTTATATGTTCTAAAAGCCGTGGTGTGGCCTAGTGGTTCGAGCCACCGCCTCTCATGCCGAGGGTCGGGGGTTCGATTCCGGCTCGCACCTCTAAGTTTACTTACGTGCGAAATTCAATTTGAATTTACTATGAGCTTTTCGGCGACGGAAAACATCATGAGGAAACCTGCACGCATCTGCGAAGTAATGCAAAGATGTGTGTGAAGTCCCCAATCCGCACTGGGCCCGCGTGGGGACTATTATAGCCCAAACCCTCTCATAATGAGGGGAGGCATGTGCCCAGCAGTGGGACGCAAATAGACTGTAGTAGTAGATTATATGTACTCGTCACCATAACTGTTACAGCGAGCGTGTAGACAGTGCGGGTTTTCTACGCTCGAGTGGTCTACTAGGTACCTATCTGGTCAATTTATTTTTGTTTTTTGTTTTTTACCTACAGCAAAAATCAATTTTTATAGACTAACTAGCTGACCCAGCGGACTTCGTACCGCCATAGTTTTCTTTTTGGGTGGGTATGAAAAATAGCTTACGTCCTATTCTCAGCCCTACTGAACATACACACCAAATTTCATAAGAATCGGTCGAGCCCTTTCGGAGGAGTTTGGTTACAAACACTGTGGCACGAGAATTTTATATATAGGTACTATCTATAGGTACTATATAAGAGATAAAATGTCCTAAGCAGAGCTCGATCGCCCAGGCCAGGTAGAGATCTTCACTATCTAAAGTCCCGCGCCATCACGTTTCAAAACGCTTCAATATACCACCAACACTCTCAACACATGTGCTGAGACAGCCATCAACTATGCGTTGAGAGTGTTGGTGGTGCTTTTTAAATAATAATAAAAAAATTGAAGCGTTTTGAGATGTGAAGGCGTGGGACTTTAGATAGTAGAAGATCTCTACCTACTTCTTATTATAAGTAGCTATTTTTATTTCTTACATAAATGAATAAAATACTTATAAGAGATAGGTATGATTTATTTCTTCTAGCAGTCTTCTGACATGTCACCGCTCATTACATTTTTTATATCTGATCATTATAAACAACAAAATACTTGTATAGGTACTTACTTACCTATTTCGTTCAATGATTTTCCAACTCATAAAAAGCGATTTACGCGATCAACTATGTAACGGCGGGTTAACGCCATCTTGTGAGCATTCTGGAAATTAATAGGAATCGGACGGACACTAGCACTAGCAGATCAGCTGTTCATAGACCACGACGCCATATTGGCCTGATGCTTACAGTGTAAACGTTCTCTCACACAAGCTTGGTTCGACCGAAATTTTATTGGTTTTGAAATGCTTATAATTATTTTATTCTTTGATTTTTTGCGGTGTTTTTGATCTATGCGCGCTCGGGAAATAATGTAATATTTTATTAGAACGATAAAAGAAACTAAAAGCAGTCGTAGTCGAAGATTACGTGAGCAGTTTTTTGTATGGGGTTCAGCCGTGACGATTCACCTTAAGCATGTTTTTTAGGTTTTTTTTTCGAGTTGCCATCACTCACACCATCAATCCCAACTGGGCCTTACTTTTTTTTTGTTTACTGCTTGGACAGATTTTGATGAAATCGGTATCAGGTTGACGCGCGAACAGAGAGCTGGAATTACTATATAAGTACACAATATTTGAGATACTTTTCGTTGTATTCTAATCTTGGTCATTATTGATATTTTTTTGTAATTATGATGATAAACTACTTATTGCAGATCGATAGATAAGATATTAGGAAATATGTTAAAATTCCAACCCAGGTGGTAGTCGTGTGCCCCCCCCCCCCCCTAAGGCCGCCTCTGTTGGGGCAGGCCTATGCCCAGCAGTGGACGTCCTTTGGCTGAAATGATGATGATGATGATGTTTGTCCAATATTATTTATATAGATTTTCAAATGGACCATTAGGTTCTAATCCCTTAAAATTATTACTTAAATGAAATAATTAATTTAAAATCACAAGGTGAATTGAAGATAAAATATATCAATGATGGATGACCAATATCAGGTATTAGCATAGATTTAGTGATATGTTTTACTAAGAAAGTAAATACATACTATCAATGATAATCATACTTTGAATACAACTATAAAACTTTAATATTATAATATTGGTACAACCATAATGGATATGGGATAACTATGTTTTTTAATACAGGTAGGTACTCAAAAAGTAAACATTTCGGTACCTGTTTAACATGCCAAAAGTTTGTCATTCCCGAACGAGCATTTTTTTGTTTTTTGACAACTAGTGAGCGTGCCTAAAGTTGTTTTGTTTAATGTCGTTTGATACACGTCCGAAATTGTCATTTTCACTCGTCC
Source organism: Aethes cnicana (assembly GCA_963971205.1). Classification (NCBI taxonomy): domain Eukaryota; kingdom Metazoa; phylum Arthropoda; class Insecta; order Lepidoptera; family Tortricidae; genus Aethes; species Aethes cnicana. Next base: position 815,404 of record OZ020297.1, read on the forward strand.
ACTTTCGCTCGCCCCAACAAAACTAGGGAGTTGTGATAAAATGATTAACTTTTCGCACTTGCATCAAAATATACTATTTTCTTTTTACATGCTCACAGGGTCATAGTTTCTGAGGCACCACTATTCAAGTAAATGTAATAAAATTAGTTTTTTTTTTAAGGTTTAAGTCCCCAACCCGCACTGGGCCCGCATGGGGACTATAGCCCAAATCCTCTCGTGATGAGAGGAGGCCTGTGCCCAGCAGTGGGACGCAAATAGGCTGTAGTAGTAGAGTAGGTAAGGATGGATATGGTAAATTTGTAAACAGCTGCTTTTATCTTCATCTGAAAATGCGATGTTACAATGAACAAAGAAACACAGTCAAATCATTTATCAAACAGCAGTAATCAGTGGCATTATTATTATGTTGCAGTGCAGACAAATAAATGGTTAGTATTCTAACTAGGTATGTTATATTTTCCTACCGCCTCTCAACCTCAGGGGTTCAAATCCGGTTTGCACCTCTGATATTATTTATGTGTGAAATTCAATGTGAATTTACCACTGAGCTTTTCGGCGAAGGAAAACATTGTCAGGAAACCTGCACGCATGTGCAAAGTAATTCAAGGATGTGTGTTAAGTCCCCAATCTGCACTGGGCCCGCATGGAGACTATAGCCCAAGCCCTCTTGTGATGAGAGGAGGCCTGTGCCCAGCAGTGGGCCATATATAGACTGTTGTGGTGGTGGTGGTGGATGTTATATTTTTCTAGGACAATAAATGTCTTAAACTTTTGATGAGTGTACTCAAAAGAGTAAAAAAAATTGAGTGGATGGATTTTTTTTCCAAGGTTATTTTTTATTACACACTAGTGCTTTTAATAGATTTGCTCTTATTTAAGAACAATAAAGTGCAAGTAATTAATAAACATTGAAAAAAATTGTGGCATAGAAATGAAACATTAAAACATAATTTCATTTTAACATTTGTAACATACTCTTCTTAACGTAAAACTTATTCTTCAGTGTTTCTGGTCAGAAATTACCTAGAGAAAGAATAATTTTATAAAATATCGTAATTTCCTTTGTTTACTATATCATTTAACAGTTCTAATCGCCCTGCCTGTGTTCATAGAACAATTTCTTAAGCAGGATTGAAGTTATAAAGGAAACCATTCACTGCACTGTTTTCGCGCAATTTGCGCAATGCGATATTTTACGACAGCGAACAAAAATACTTTATCAAGGACTTCGGCTGTAAGTATAACGAAATATCCGCGAGTTGTTTCCGCAAATCGTTCACTATCATCAATAAATTCCAAGATTAAACTTATATTATATGGCAATTATGTGAATATAAACAATTTTATTATAAAATAATTAAATATAATACTTACAGAAGTACAATGCGCACACTCAGCTGCGCGGTTAACAGAACTAAACTATCTCGCAGTTTAGATTCTTCTTTACAAAACGGTCCGTTCACGAAGGAATAAAATTTTATCCTTCCGTCTGTAAACAGTGGTTCAGTCCACGATTGTACCCATTAATTTATATTTGTTTATTTTCCAAATAAAATCACAAGACGTGCACAATACAACGTACTTACGGCGTACGTCCAACACGCGGAAAACAACAAAGAAAACTGATTGACGTTTGAAATTGACATTAAACTTTCGTTCGGAAAGAGGGGCTAGTAATGTCAGCTGACCTTACATTCTCTGTTCAGAAATCGTAAATCGATATCGATACGAAACGAATACGCGATTAGAATGAGAATGATTAAGAAATGTCTATTAAGCTATTAAGGGTCTATTATAATATTATTTTTGGAAAGTATAAATAGTATAATGGTAGCAAATGCAAATAATATTAAAACATACGTGATTTATGAATTTTTATTCCAGTATTCCAACTGGAATTGAAAGACTTTAATTGAATGAAATACGCGTATTATAGGTATCGTGTCGTAGTAGGTATTCCTCTCGCTCGGGGCTGACGGTAGATAGAAATCGCAACCTAAATTAATAACCATATGAATTAAATATTAATAATCATCGTATATTGCGTAAAATGGAATGTATTGAAGTGATCGAAAAATCGAAATCGAATTAAAACAGGAATAATCTCTGTAATGAATAATGTTTTTACGTTTATTTGGGTTATTTTAGGAGTTGACTGAGATTACTGATTTTTGATATTTTTTTAGTACATTGTACAAGAGCAAAATTTCTTGAAATGAAATTTTTAAACAACCCGCTATTTGTCGTTCACGCCCAGCTTGACGTCACGCTACGGGGTTCTCGAAGCCACCTTACCGCACCCAACTGAATACAGTGAAAAAGGTTGTAAGTATGCTGATGAATGTTTTAAAAGTCTTTAACTAGTGGTATTAAGAAAGATATTGGCGTAGCAGCATTTTTAGTTCATACGGCTGCCACCAGAGAGCATTGAAGAGCCAAAACTACACTTGCGCGGAATCCTCCAATCACATTCCAGACATTTTGACGCAATTTGCAAATGGCCGTGAGGAGGACCGTGCCCGGGATAAGGTGTATGAAAAGCTAATGGTGGCAGAGCCTGTGTCTAAAACTAGTGATTAATTATAGAAACAGTGTGGTGTTGTTATACAGATACAAGATGTGCCAAAAAGTGAGAATCCAGTCTTAATGGTGATATAGGAAGCGCCCTGAAACCGCCGGAGGGACGATCGAAGATATATTACTGACGGAAGGGTAAAGTTCTTGTATCATTTTACTATTCGCTTTAATTATTTGTGAGGAATAGTGATCGGATTGTGTGTTAGATTTGGTTTAGATTAATAATCCAACTATGTAACTGAGAGTGGTGTGCGTAGACGTTTTTCGGCTCGGTTACTATCTGGCACGGCCGGCCTCATATTGGGTGAGCCATTTAAACTTTCTGGTCTGATCGCTATCCTTGGGTCTATCTAACCCGGTAAGCGGCGCGTTGGGGCGCTTTCTAGTACATAGGATGCAAGGATGTCACGCATTCGTGTAAAATCTAGGCGTACGTGCCGCGTATTATACTTAGTTATATACAGGATATGGTGGCACAGCCCTGTTGCTAGTTGAACCATCGATCTTTTTACATTTCACTTTATTTCCACAAAATATACTCACTGACGTGATTTTACTAGTTGTTTAGCGTCAAAGGGAGTTTCCAAGCTCATGTTTTTGCATCGAGTGCGTATTAGATACGTTTTCGACGTAGGTTAAATGTATGATATTATTTTAATTGTATTCATAGGGTTATGAGTAATTCGCGGTCGATTTCGACGCATCACCCATCCAGTACTCATTTCATTTAAACTTTGGCTAATAAATGACGAAAGTGTTTGAATGGATGTGGAGTTGTTTAAAAAACCTCTACTAGCTAGAGGTATTACTGATTACAGTGGGTGCATAATTAGCTATTCAGTATTATGTTCAATGAAATGAAAACTTGCACAGAATAACTTTCTCATTGTTTAGTGTTTTATAATGGTGAATATTTGCATGTTTGGTAGGTATCACTGTTACAAGGGTATGAAGTATGTTTAGAGATAGGATTTAAAACAAGGAAGTTGTAGGTTCTAACTGCTTATTTGAGTGCATTACAATGTGTATATGTTGAGCAGTTTATTTTAATTATTCCAACCAAACAGTACTTATAGTTAGTTGACTACTACTACTACTACAGCCTACTATTTGCATCCCACTGCTGGGCACAGGCCTCCTCTCATCACAAGAGTGTTTGGGCTAAAGTCCCCACACGGGCCTAGTGCGGATTGAGGACTTCACACACATCTTTGAATTACTTCGCAGATGCATGCAGGTTTCCTCACTATGTTTTCCTTCACCGAAAAGCTCAGTGGTAAATTCAAATTGAAATTGAATTTCACACAATAGTCATAAAAACTTAAAGGTGCGAGCCGGAATCAAACCCCTGACCCTATGCATGAGAGGTGGTAGGTCGAACCACTAGGTCACCACAGCTACTATTTTTCAGAGTTAGTTTAGTGTCTTTACATATTTAAAAAATAAATCACAAATTAATGTCGATCATTGTGTATACATGTTTGACTTCGCCACTAATAAAATAAATAAAATAAAAATAGCCTTTATTTCTCTAATCCTAATATTTACATTAACAATTATTTTCTTCTCCATCAGTGGGATTAGGGTGTCCATTGACATAGGCCTAACATAGGTCTATGGCACTAACAAGTGGTCGAAACCAAGACCACGGGCAAATGAAAAAAACAGTTCTTCTAACGGAGTATGTTTGAGAAAATCAACACAAACAACAAATGCAATTGGTCAATTACATAACTTCTACATAAATTAATCTTTGTTAATAGATGTTTTGTTAAATAACTAGCGGAATAACATTCAAATCATTCAAAATGTGTGTGTGCTCATTAAAGAGATTATTAATAATTATTGATTCAAATGTTATTTACGCAAAGTTTTGGAAATACCTAGCGATTGATTCACATGGATTTGATTATATACACAATCCCACATACTGTAGGCTAAGGGTAAACAAGACAATGATATTTTAAAGTTTCCAGCTGCTTTGTTTTGGTTAATCTGACATTAAAATTACATTTACTTCAATCAACCTGTTTCATGTTCATGAAAAACTAATGATTAATTTGTCAACTGTACAGTAAAGTGTTTTTATTTCAGTTACCAATATAATTACTGATATAATATCAAAGGATTAATGTGTGCTGTGTATAGATATAAATTATAATATATGTACATTGTGTTTTCTATGTTATCCGCTTGAACTTATCATTTAACATGCTGTTGAAATTGTTTTTGTTACTGTTTCATATTCTTTCTTGATTTTAAACATCTGGAAAACTCTGTAAACTCAATAAACGTGAAAAAATTATGTGAAAATTTTGTCTATTATCAGATTAGACTTCTGTATCTAAGTGTAGTTGTATTAATATTTATTTACATAGGTACTTATATTAACTTGAGATTGTGGGGTCCCTGCGGATACACTTCGACCCTTTAGGATCTTTTGTGTAATTTACATACTTAATTTTGAAAACAGATTTAAGATAAGATATTATGATCGACAATTAATCATGAATATCATTTCAAAAATCATTTGGTAAAGTTAATAATTTTCTCTTCGTATTCTACATCAATATCACCTCTTTCAAATGAGTGTTATTGAAGCGAGTCCTAACTAACTAACAGCACAAGTAACCATAACTCTTATACCATGATTAAGTTTAACTTTACATGTCCTATTGCCAAGTTGACTATTTGTCAACCTTGTTTGCGGCGGTGTGTGAAAAGCGTTGAAAATTACCTGACTAGTATATACCTGCACATGTTTTATTCAATACCAATATACCATGAGCTGTCACCATTTTACTTTAAAAATGAAGTACCTATATGAGTTGAATTGGAAAATTACCATGTGAATTACACAGTACAGTAGAGGATATGTCGAAGAAATAATGCAATGAAATTTAAAGGACATTGACATTCCTTCTTTGGCCTTGGGATTGGCAACACATTTGAAATCTCTTGATTTCTTATCCAAATACCATACAGACCACGTACCATCAGGCCTGTGTGCTTGTTTGCCAAGCCGTAGCCAATCAATGGTGTTATAAAAAAATCCCTGGGCCGTCAATGTAAATTAGAAAACTTCCATTACTTAGGTACTTACTGACTGACTGATGACAACGCACAGCTGAAACTACTGGTTGTAGGAAGCTGAAATTTGACATGCAAGTTCCTTGAAGGTGTAGGAAAGCACTAAGAAAGGATTTCGCGAAATTTCTACATTTTATACCTAATATCTTTGCAATGAAATTTGTAAAAATTGCTTCTACCACTGTTGTCATATTACTATGTCTAAAAGAAAGACTACAATTTTACATTCTTATGTTAGTTCACGGACTTGAAGATTTATGTTTTCTTTAGTTCAATGTCGACTAGGAAATCTAGCTCGAGGTCAAAGTGTCTTGAGGTGTTTGAGATGTTTATCTATATAATTATGTTGCTCTGTTGTTGTATAGGTAGTGAGTGAAGCGAAAAAAACTTGCCTCTATAGCAGTTTTAATTCAGAATAGGTATTATAAAGGTGAAAGATATTTTTTGTATTTATTTCTTAAGTTAATATAAAGTAACAAACGTCGGAACCTAATTTCGATTAAATTGTGGAGGTAGGTTTAGACGTTTGAAACCTTGGGGAGGACATGATAGTTTTTATACCGACAAATACCTAGGTGGTGAAAAATGCGATGGGAGTTTAGTATTAGAGCCGTAAACGAGCTGCAGAGGAGCCGTAGACGAGCCGCAGACCCGGGCTTAAATTCAAGTCACTGACGAAGTCGCTGACGAAAGCTTAGTATATGTATCTTAGAGAGGAAAGAGACAAAAAATCTTGATTCTCACTTTCATTCAACTTAAATTTAAATACCTGTGAAGAACATAATGATGCTGTTTACTTTGCACGCAATGATGCTATTGAGTCATTTTGCAATTAAATATTGTTTCTCAATGTCGTTAGGCCTTTTGTTTTGCTACTGACTGAGTTGGTGTCATGCAAGTGTCTGGTAAAATACTCGAAACTCTAAAGTGATATATAGTTATGTATTTGGTTTTGGACATCGTTAGAAATAATGCTTGCTGCTTGCTTTCACGAATCATATGTGATACATGTTTATTTCATTACACTGTAGTATTTTCTGACAAAACCCATCAAACTGCCTACGGTTGACTTGAAACTTAATAGGCAACCGTGCATGTAACAATGAGGACGTACAGACGGACGCTAACTCTATACGTAATGCACGCACAGCACAATGCACCTGCCATAGCGCATTTACTTGCCTTTTAAAGCTATGCAGTTTCACAAGTGGGTGTAAATAAAGACAAGGGCATTAATATTTATAAGTACACTTTTGCACTGTTCCGTTGTCGTCATGTCCAAAAGAGTGTATAAAAAAATAATGAAGGGCTATCTAAACTTTTTTTCACGTGAGCCGTCTGGCTCTTTGTCCCTTAGCCAAAATAGAACCTTTACACAGCCTTTGTCTCCACCTTGCTCCGTCCGTCCAACAGAAGACCTTCAGAATTTACATAATTAAAAAAGGACGTTATCTCTATGCCCTTTTAAACACCTGCGTGCCCAGTTTTATTTAAGTGTTTGAACAGGACGGTCCTCGGGTCACCGGTATTGGTCATGTTCAACGTTTATGTCTGTTGGCTATAAGGCCCTTGTGATTTTAGCGTCTCTGCAATTTTTTGGTGGGGTGTGGGAAGGTGTAGTTCGAAGGACAAAAAGTATAGTAGTATTATGCTTACCAGATCCTTATGTACATCACCAGGCAACCTGTAGAATTGTAGATGTCCTTCTCTAAGTTTGTAGAACAAGAAAAATGTAATAAACTATGCAATGCTTTAGACATGTTTCTCGTTGAAACGGCCGTTTAAGTACTACTTAAAATATAATACTTAACTCTGTAGTTTGCTATAATAATAGAGGATAGAGGAAGTCAACCATGGAAATCCGGTGGACACGACGGATACAGCTTACGTCATAAGTCATAAATGACGAACCTATATTGGGGAAAAACGATAATGCAGCCGAATCGTTGCTTCGTATGCAATCGCAAATCGTAAATACACAGGAGTGACGCAAACGTCAGGTGGTTCGTGTTATCTGTTATTTAAATAATTAACGCTTTCACTGCCAACTTTCCTGATTCCCATAGAAATTGGAACTGGCTCAGGGACGGGAAGCGTGAGTTCCATCAGCGACGATTGACTTCCGATATTAAAACAGGGCATAGCTACATGATCTTGCTCTACTGCGTCTTCCGATACGTGAGGTGATCAACTGATCAATCACCATTCTAAATACTTTTATAGCCCCATTAGCTATCCTCAGAAATGTATTTCTGCCCCAAGTCCAAACATTCTGACTTATCTTCATTTGACTCTTCATGAAACTCCACGTCTCTGCTATCCTTGTCTTATATCTCTATACCTATTACAACGCCCGGAGTCAATATCAGCGCATTATGCGTCCTTACATTTATCCTTGGTGATTTTTGCGTCTTCAAAGTGTCACAAGATCTTTTTCATATTATATCATAGTAACGACCTGGGAAACATGCACAGAAATTATACCCCTTGGGGCCTCTGCGGATGGATAGTCGCGATAACGTAATATATTATTATATAAAAACAGGTTATGTGACTTGACTACGTTGATTACTTAGTCGAAAGTTTTTCAGCAAACCTGAAAGTTTAATTTCGAAATAGGTAACTGACGAAAAGTGACGCTTCAATCTTTAATTTGAATTTCTTCATATTCGCAACCAAAAGCAATTGCATAGTCAGCTATTTCTAGCAATACGATCTTTCCAAGCCCTTTGCATAAGGTTTAGAGAAATCTAGTAACATATCGCGAATGCAGCGTATATTATATACACCAACTTGATACAGGTGCAGTGCAGAAGATTTTACGAAATGTTATGCGATAGGGCTCCGTCACGAAAACATGTTGTTCCAACTTCCAACTAATTTGCCTTTCGCTCGACCTTTACCGGCTCGTTCGCAACATTTAGTTCAATTTAATACCATATCATCTTCCTAACAGATCGTTCTCCTTCTCCTTATGGTAAACACTGGGTTACATTTGTTAAGGTTTGCAAACGAGCATGCCTGGTGGTATGTGGGCACCGGCAGTACTGGCACCCATGGAAACAAGGAAACATAAGAATAGCGTTTCCAACCTGAGGACTTTAAAGATAGAATAGAATGCCTCTATGCTGATAATTTCACCGGATTATCCCCTCACCGGAATACGATATACGATAAACACTCAGGTTACACTTTACGGTAACGTCGTGATTGTTGTGTCACTGCCACTCGAATTGCGTGTAGAAATGTATTTGCTGACTTTAACAGAACTGTTGCAGTTGGAAAACCAAGATGGCGACTGCGAACCGACGTCTCGATAAACTTCTTCCGGTATCTAGTAAAATACGCTTCCGAGCCGGTGTACTGTACTGTACACCTACCTAGTGATTGTCTGTCAGTTTCTATACTTACTTATCTTTGTTTCAGAATGGGGTAGTGAGATAAATTATATGTATTCGTTATCGTTTTAATGCGCTATCTATTTTAAATGTAAATTTAAACGCACCAAAAAAGACCTTGTGTTTAACATATCAGAAGCCCTTTTTGATCAAGAATTACTGTAAAACTTATCACCATAAAAGGACTTCCCGAGTCTGGGATTGTAACTATTTCTAACTAACTAGGCTAGGTGTTAGGCAAGAGCAGCGCTGCTAAAGTTATTGACCCGTTCATCGTTGCGCCAGAAGCATTTATGCGATTCATAGTATTTCGCCTCATTAAGGTACAGGCATGTTTATTTCGTTTTGTTTACTGTTTAAAAACGCAATGTTTACATACGTCGACACGCTCTGATAATTTCGCCTGAATGGTCGGTGAGATCAACTCACAGATAACATCTGGTGATGCGGGAGGCCTAAATTTGGTAGTCTATAGGCGTCGCTCACAAAGACCTCCAAAAAGCGGTTGCAACTCAGGGATGAAATTAAAAATGGAAGCACATTAATTTTCAAAACAATTATATCTCGACTGGATGCATGTAGAAAGTGCGCTTCAGTATTATAGATCTGTTGTGTTCTAAGGGAAGGTGTTCTTCCAAAGGGTGATTATTGATAAAGGCCAGGGTTCCTTCGGTACCTTCCAGGAAGAACGAAAAGGTGCGGTAACAATTTTAGCGAAACCTTTAAGAACTATGTGCGAAGCCTTGGGACTCTTGGGAGTCTGATTGTCCTTTAGATAAGAGAGGGATAGAGATTTAACTACACTAGAAATTAAATTCGGATTCCACGGTTTCAAGAAACTAATAGTCCACGTCAGTTAGATATCACCTTTCCTACAAATATTGAATCAATAGTATCAGAACTATGATCAAATATTGAAATCAAAGACAATATTTTATTATTGGTGAGATCCGGAATTCCGGATAGCCATCGAACAATGTGTCCAAATATCGTCTCCAAATTAATCAACAGTATTGTTTTGTGGAAGTTTTTAATTACGGACACAAGTTCTGAAATCTGAAGCCATTGTTCAAGAATTAATATCGCCGGAGAAATCTTCCCGTTTAAGACGGGCGACGGCCTTATATAAAATGGTGCGAAATTGCGCATAGCTCTGTTAAACAGAATATCATAATTTATGTTATGACTATCTCACAGGAAACTGAACTCTTTCTCAGAAATACTTCAGATCTCAATTCTAGGAGGAATCGCCAGGAAGTTTTATGACTTGATTCAAAACGTGTCGTAGAAATGGGTATTTATTTATATTCTGTTTATAACAGTACATTATCATGACTGTACAATGTACATTGCCATTCAGTAGCATGGAGGAAAAAGTGCATATGGTGAGAGTTTCAAGTACCTATAAAGTTATTTTTATACTCTACTGAATCGGTATTCTAGTACGTCTTGTCAATTCTAGCGAAATTTGAGTCTCAAAACGCAATAGTTATTTTAAAAAAAAGCTAAATACGAAAAATAGTGTTTAATATTTTTCGGGGGTTTATTTTGAAATCAGTTTACTACCGAGGAAGTAGAACGAGAGAGGAGTAAAACGTGTTGTATATCAAAAGCAAATTTCGTGTTGCCAATATTGCCATTAGCAATTGTAAGCGCGTATGTTGTACCGTCGTTACTTAAGTAACCGTGGAACTAATCTTACCGTTTACATTACAGGAAAACTTTTCAGTCTATTGTTCTGTAATTGCGGTACGTCAGTAATTGCCGTTTAAAATACCCATACTAACGTTACGATTGCGATGAATCCCTTCAAGATGACGGATGTGAGTATGACTGATCATTCAGCGTCAAACGTAGCATGGCTGCCTTGTCACAGTGACGTGAGTAAAACGACAGAGGTTTTAGTTTGGTAGGAAACTGATTAAGGTACTAGCGCCTAATGGACCGGGCGCCGGGTCGGGGGGCCCCAACGCCCACTTGAAGTCCACGGAGTTTGAGCGCCCCGTTATTCTCCCGGGGCGCTCACTCGGAGGAGGGCTCGAGCAACGGGTCCGCTGAGAGGGCTGCGGTAGAATGCGACAACGCGCATCTACCGCAGCCCTCGTGCAGTCAGCACGGAGGAGAATGGGAGGTATGCGTAAATGCATTTCCCCTCAAAAAAAAAGGTTCTGTCGCCACGCCAAGCTACTTTTGATGTACCGTATTTACTGGTGGCTCGTCCTGCCAATGTTTTACATCGTCCTGTCATCTCGGGCTTTGTTTAGCTGTGGCCAGGAACGAATGGCACCGGTAGATTTCCTTCATGCTTTGGCTGTCATAATTCATAATCATCATTAAGATAAAAGAAACAGACGTATTTATTCACTCGTGTCGTTAAGTCGTGACGAGAGACAATGCGCCTAGCAGCAGAACGTCACAGACGGTGATGTATTGTTTTAGCACTATTAGTAAATAATTAGTTAAGAGTCTCCCCACCCGCACCTACCTATCCATGCTAATTCGGCAAAAGTCTGTTGTAAAAAGCTGTATGTCCACGCAATAAGAGCTATAAAAGGCATGTTACGGCTCGGCCGACGCCTGCCGACGCGTTGACGTCTTTTTCGCTCTTATTGCATGGACATAAAGCTTTTTACCATAAGCCTTTGCCGAATCCGCGTCGATACGCGTGGAGAGACCCTAATACACAATCTATACACAATCTAAATTTAAAAGTCCAAAATCTCTGTTCGACCTTCACTTGAGTACTTCTGCACCTATTTGGATTTTTATATTTTTTGACATGTTTGTTAGTGTCAGGAGAAAGATTGTAAAGAACCAAAAAAAAACGATATGATCTCGTTCTCTTCATTAGCTCACCCGGGCACAAAGCCGGGGTGGAACGGTAGTATTTTTTAAATTAAAACCATGGCAAGTGGCAACACAGCACATAACAAAAACGTGTTATCAAGAGCGTCGCATAACGAGGTTCACATTAGACATATTTCTTGAACTAGAATCAGTTCAGCAGACCGCGCCATCGCTTCTGCCTCAACGGGCGCCCTAAAAGTTCTCTTCACATTATTCTGACTTTTGCTCATGACATTTAAGTAATCTCCTACAAAAGGCATGGATAAGAAGTTACTTAGATGATGAGGTATTCAGAATATTGTTGGTTCAGTCATAAGTTAAAAAATTTAATAATATTCTTCGGGCGCCATAGTTGTGTTGTATAAATATTGAAATTATTAGACACGACACAGATATAACTAAAACGAACTCTTGAAAATGAAATAATTACTAACGCAATTCATATATTTTCTAAAAAAAAATCGTTAATAAAAACTAATAAACACTTCGCAGAGTTTATTCACGCTCATTACATCCAATTTCTCTCGAGACATCCACGTCAGTCAGTGAATACATGACGCTGGAGTGGCCGTGGGACGTAACCTAGAAGATTTATAGATCGACTAACTTCTGCCCGCGACTTCGCCCGCGTGGGATAAAAAGTAGCCCATGTCCTTTCCCGGGACTACAACTATCTCCATGTCAAATTTCATCTTAATCGGTCCAGCGGCTGAAGCGTGAAAAGGTAACAGACACACAGAGTTACTTTCGCATTTTTAATATTAGTATGGATGGAGTATGGATAATATGGATACTTGTGAACCAAACAAGAAATATCACGGACTCGTAAAGATGGAGCATTTAGTGCGGAAATATAAAGCTTTCGTCTCGTTGTTTCTGAACTGTTGTGAAAGTCAATAAGGAAAGATCCAAGGTTTGCTTCTAGGTAAACGTCAACCGGTTCGAAATATGTTGGGAAGCGCTTTCTACCTGTGGTGTTTACGATTTAAATGCCCTTGAGTTTCGAATGTGCCTGATGAATTAAATTGTGTTTATTATTGATCAAAATTGATTCAACTTACTTAAATATAAGTAGAATTCCACTCGCAGCTCGAGTATATTCAACTAAAATTACTAAGGAGTAATAGACTGGCGTTATCAGTACGCATATCATAAATAATCATAAATAAACTACATAATATGCTACTAGACATCGCCTGTTACGCGGTCGATGAGTTTACCGAATGTATGTCTCATTAGTCCAAGCACTACCTTAGATAAATAAATGTAATAGGTACGCATTCCAAATTAATTTATTACTAATTATTATAGGTATGTTTTAAAAACACTTAGTGAAATAATACCTTGACATAATTAATTTAATATATGTATAATGTAATACAATGTAATTAATATGCATCGAATTTATATGAACTATGTACATATACTAGTAATTAAGCGACTTGTAAATCTAATATTTTTTACCAATAAACGATACATACATACATGCCTCTAGCATACTAGGAGGTTTGTGATTGGCTGGTTGGTATCTCTAGTTCTTTCTTGAAATCATCCAGATTCTAGCATGCAAGCTTCTGTCAAGTATTCCCAGCCAAGCTTTGATAGCATAGCAAACATGGAACTTCGAGCTCTTAATGATCATAATACTACCCTCATATCTCAATTGGAATATGATTTTGAATATGTTATTTTTGAACATTGTTTTCCAGATTGAGATACGGCCTCCCTTAAGAGAGCAGAATACAAAATTTCATCATCATCATCATTTCAGCCAAAAGACGTCCACTGCTGGACATAGGCCTCCCCCAAGGCCCGCCACTCAGACCGGTCCTGTGCTATTTGCAATACAAAATTTATCTTCCTAATATAATATAGCTGAAAGTTTGTTTGGATGTTTGTTAGTCAGTTCAATCACGTTAGAAAGGATCGATCAATTTGCATGAAATTTGCATACGGATAGTTTGTAAACTGGATTAATACATATGGGGATAATAGGTAGCCCTATTATTCCGGAAACCCCGGGAATGTCCCAGAAGCTCATTAGAGGGACCCCGAAAGAGGACTTTGGATAGAAATCCCGGGAATCCCACAAATCCCGGAATCCCGGAAAAGGTTTTAAAAGTATCCTGGAAAAAGGGCTTTGGAAATATAGTGTTAACAAAATAATTATCTAATACTAATAATACTCAATTAAAATTTGTCTTTTATTCCTGCATACACAACACACCCATACACACACACACCCTAACCATACATGGCTAAAAGAATAATGTGCAATACCCATGTATACGTAGTATTTAAGGTCTGGTTTCTAATATTTGCTGCGCCCTGACAGAGTCCATGACATACTACTTGAGTGAAATGTAACAATCTTGTAAACACCATGGCATAGCAATAAATGAGTATGTATCATGTCTAATGATAAATTTGTCCTTCAGGTCGGTTCGTAGCGCGGCAAGCCGGGAGCAGGTTGCTAAACAGGAGCCAACTGAAGCGCCAAGCCATGAACGAACTCGACAGTCTGCGCCAGGAGGCGGAAACGCTTAAAAATGCTATCAGAGTGAGTACTACCTTGATCATTAAATAACTGCCAAAGCGTTAGCACATAAAAGCCTATAAAAGCACGATTTAGAACAAAATTAGAATGAAGTGCCAATGTTTGCGTGCGAGGACGTCTGTACACTTGTAAATGTGTGTGTACCAAGTACGCGGGCAAACGATTCACTCTCCATCTCCGGATGAAACAAATGACGGTAAGGGCGAGTTGCGCGCCGGCTAGTTCAGGCGGGTGATTCAGTGGCCATTCCGTATGTAGTACTATTAAATATTCTGTGGCGTTAGCTAAGAGAAACTAAGACCTCTCTCAACGACCGGCGAGACGCACGGGACGTTGAGCGACGACGACGAGTCAAGCGACAAAACTAACATATTTCGGTTTCGATATGTGATAGTGTCTTATAGAGTAGCGTTGTCTGGCGCAAATAGGGGAGATGACAACTTTTTTATCCTTAGTCTATCAGGAAGATTATTGAAAGTATTGGACACGTATTTTTTCTTTTTCAACGTAATCAAACTTATACGGAGATAAATTGAGTTGAAATGTCGCGTGACGTCACGGTTAGGTACGATTTATACCTAACGGTGACGTAGTTAGCCCCCACTCTCCAACTTTAATGCGTTTTAACTTGGTCATTCTTTGTTAATTTGATAAAACAAAAAATACGTGTCTAATATTTTTTTATTACCTGACTGACGGACTAATTAGAATTTCAATTTCTTCACCCTGTCGTCATCCCTATTCACTACATATGTGTTAACTAGCTTCTGTCCGCGACTTCGTCCGCGTGGAATGCGTTAATAGCATTCCCGCGGGAACTATGCATTTTTTCGGGATAAAAAGTAGCCTATATGTTGACCAGTGTTATACAACTACCCCCGTACCAAATTTTGTTGCAATTGTAGTTTTCGAGTTAAATCCGGACATACATACATACAGTATTTTTTTCTAAAAATCGTTATTTTGTGTTCAGTTTCGTTTATATAGTCCCCTCGGCTTGATAGTTTCTTTTAATTTTCATGTTTTAGACGCGACTTCTACAGACTATTAGTATAGATTTAAATCGCTTGAACCGTTACGCAACTTCCCTAATGTTCCGTCGTCTGTCTCCGAAGGAGGCCTTACTGCCGTTAAGGCTGCGTTTCTGCCAGAGATGTGCGAGGATGCGTTGCGAGGGTTTGTCATGAACCATTAGAAACAAGTCATTTAATTACAACGAAGCGAGGATAGACGCAGCCCTTCTCGGTGACCCAAAAAATTCCTAGGCTTACTAAACTTGACGGCAATTTACGGATGGAAGCTCACTTAAATCCGAAACGCAATGTAACTGCGACACTTATCATCGTCACTATAAATCATCATTCTAATTTTACAAATGCTCTATCTAAATATATAAAACTCAAAGGTGACTGACTGACATCGTGATCTATCAACGCACAGCCCAAACCACTGGACGGATAGGGCTGAAATTTGGCATGCAGGTAGATGTTATGACGTAGGCATCCGCTAAGAAAGGATTTTGCAAAATTCCCACGGGAACGGGAAATATCGGGATTTTACTTTTTAACATTTCTGCGCATACGAAGTTGCGGGGAAAAGCTAGTTTTTTTATATACCTCTCTATCTTGTGGCGTAGGGTAGTCTAACCAGTGTAGTCTATGCCTATGGGAATTTTAAGTGTGATAATAAAAGCTCAAACCAAGCTCTCCTTCAAGCGAATGCTGCGTAAGCATTTGTTTGAGAAGGTCGCGTAGATTTGGTATCCTTCATATTTTTTCTTTGCTTCGTGCGGCTGGTTTATGTATGTATTAGTTTATGTATGTTTATCTTTTATATAATTTTTATGTACGTTTATGTAAATTTATCCTCTTTTGAAATTATTTGTTATCTTCCTTGTATTTCTGTAGTTTCTTTCTGATATTGATGCACCTACTCATTTTTCTTTCTGTTTGGCCTTATGGTTGACTGGTAGAGAATGCCTTTAGGCATTAAGTCCGCCAATTGTATACATTTTGTATGTGCAATGAAGTTTAAATAAATAAATAATAGGTATGTCGTCGCCTGGTAAGGCAGACTAATAGTGAAAGAAAACATATCCACTATTTTCTTTACCGGATAGACATTATAGTAATAAATCAACTTGCTTCCATTCTGAGTCATACAGTTACGTAACGCAACCTCAGCACAACAAAACATTTGTGACTGTTCAGTTTTTTTACTACTTGCGCTTGTTGTTCGTCCCGTAGTTCATATTTATGCCATCGAAAGTTAGGGGGCTTGCCTAGGTGGAAAGTAGGTCGCTGACTTGGAAATTAGTTCGGATACGGCCAGTAATCATTTGAGGAATCGTAGAGTTTTTATCAGTTCTGTCCGAATTATTTCCTTATTCAGTAACAAAATATAAGTTTTTAGTCCTTTTGGCTATCTACCAAGGTATTTTTCTTTCCCAAATGGCTCAAATAAGAAACTACTGCTGCGGCATGTTTGCATCAAATTCAATTCAAATTCAATCATTTATTCAGCAAATTGGCCACATAGGGGCACTTTTACACGTCAGAAAAAGAATTTACCAGCGCTTCCTGGACCCATTGCTTGAGAAGATGCGCCGCAACAAACTCAAGCAGAAGGCCTTTTTTCAAAATTTACAAAATATACATATAGGTACGTACTAAAATTACATTGAAGGGATGTATAGTCCCTAACTTAAACTTAAATCTAAGATCTTAGAGATGTATAGTCTCCAAGGGTCCAGAAAAAAATATATTATGGAGATGGCCTTCATTGTCAAATAAATATAAATTCCATAGATGTCGACAGTCTCAAAATGTCAATAAATAATGAAATACGTCATGTATAAAAGAGTTCATTAATACATGTCAATAAGAACATGATGAGGTCTCTCACTTAAAATGTTTGACTTAGTAATATATTTAAAGCTAATGATTATTTTTAAACGTCCTTGCAAGCATGAACAGACCGGACCCCACAGACAGCCATCGTTTCAGAAGCTCGTTAGACACCGTTTTATGTTTAACTTTGTTACTTTACTTTATATGTTAGCTTCGGTCAAACTAAAATCCCGGATCCGACACTGACTATGCTACTGCTACATATTACCAAGGATTACCCTGATTAGGTCTAAGTAATTATTACTGGCCTGCGCTCGACTTCGTCCCGCATTGACTTAGAATTTGCGTACCCGATTAGTCTATCGATATAATTGTTTATAGTTATAGAACTACTGAAAAGCTTGCTTGGTACGTTGCGAACCCGTTTAAGCGAAAAGTATATTGTGTTCTTCCCGGGGTCTCAACTCAAACCAAATTTCGTCCAAATCGTTTGTCCGTTCGACGTGAAGGAGGACAAACACACTGACATTTGGAATATTAGTATGGATCTTCATGTGGTGTATACACATTGCAGGACGCACGAAAAGCGGCATGCGACACGTCGCTGTCGCAAGCCACCGCCAACCTGGAGCCGATCGGGCGCATACAGATGCGCACGCGCCGCACGCTGCGCGGACACCTCGCCAAGATCTACGCTATGCACTGGGGCAGCGACTCTAGGTAACGCTCAACTAGAGATCATCTTTATCATCAGCATCATTATCATCATCATCATCATCATCATCATCATCATCATCATCGTCATCATCCAGTGGCGTGCACTCCATACATACAAAAAGTCATCGTCTAGTCTCTAACCTATCGCATACGCCATTGGAGAGAGAAAAACATTTATTTGCATTAAACATGGGTCAGAAGATCAGAACAGGTATTACAATGATGTTATGTGCCAAACATGCCTTACTGTGAATCAGCGTACATATACAAATATAAAAAAAAATACCTTTTTTATATTGGAATTTACATACCTACCTTTAGCCTTTAAATAGTACATTACACACCTAGGGCGGTCAAGTAAAGAAAGTCTCAGATCGCGGGTAATTGAGGCCCGAGCCGGAGGCGAGGGCTATAATCTAGCGGTCTGAGGATTTCTTTACGACCGCCCGTGGTTAGTATACGATTTTACGTCACCACCTGGCGGTGAAGAGGGATTTTTCGTAGCGCCCAAGGGCGGTAAATCCCGCTTTTCGGCCTGGTGTGACGTAAAATATATTTTTTTACTATAGTCAATAACATACAACAACAATGATACATTACAAAAATCAGAATCCTTATTAAGAGATCATCATCATCACCATATCAGCCCAAGAACATAGGCCTCCCTCAAGGCGCGCCACTCAGGCCTGTATTGTGCTACTTGCATTCATTCCACTGGAAATAAAATACGGAAACATAACCAGAGCCTCCAAATTTCAAAACGGGTGTGCCACTAACTAGTACGGTTGCTGCATGCGGCATTTTTGCAGTCATCAGTTCCATCCACAAGCAATGCCACTATTTTTGTTCAAGTTACCCAACTATATCATCATTCCGATGAATGTCTTTCCGATGAAGATTTTTAGTTATATTTAGAGTAAATAATTTACCTACATGTACTATCTAGGGAGACCTGTTATTGGCTCAACATCTGTATCAACAAAAGTCTAATTTAGTCGATACTAAATTAGACATTTGACTAATTCTTCACAAAGTACCGATTTTTCAATCAAACCTAAAATAGAAATTGAATTATTTTTAATTATTTATTAGAAAACCAACAGCTATATCATAAAAACAGAAGTCTTAAAGTAAAGATACAGATTTTGAGCCAATAACAGCTCTCCCTAGATAGTACATGTAGGTACACTAGTTACTCTAAATATAACTAAAAATCTTATTTACACTTATAACATACTTACGTATTGATTAAGAAATACATGTTACATATTTTGTATTTTTGTGAGAATGAAATGTATTCTATTAGAATATACTAAGCAGATTTCTGCCTAAAGTTACTGGAAGACCGTGAAATAATAAATAAATAACTAACAAGCCAAATGAGTGCTCCAAAAGAAACTGTCACTAACAGCGCAAGCACTTCAAACAACTTTCAAGGTCTCCCCTCATTGCCGTTAAGGGAAACTCCACTGTTTTCCTCCATCTATCAACATAAGCTGTGGTACCGAACGTTATGCTTCTCTCGCACTTGTAGCGTTTGTAATTGGAGTGAAAGAGATAGAAATATTCTGATTCGTTCGCTTATTATCCCCGCTCGCAATTACTTTAATGAAATAAAGGCGAGCTATGATAATATGATGATTCACTTTGGACGTGCATTCGTTTAGTAATCACTTTGGGTTTTCCTCGTAAACTGGTATAAGTAGTCCTTTCATGTTTAATTCTATTTAAAAACTCTTTTTATGGTACTTTCTGATCTTGAAATTATTATTTACTAGCTACTGCTCGTGACTTCGCCCGCGTGGAATTCGGTTATCGCGTTTCCGCAGGAACTATGCGTTTTTCCGGAATAAAGTAAAGTAGCCTATGTCTTTTCCCGGGACTCCAACTATCTCCATGCCAAATTTCATCTCAATCGGCCCAGCGGTTGAAACTTGGAGAGGTAACAGACAGACAGAGTTACTTTCGCGTTTATAATAATATAATATGGATTACAGTTACTTTGTAAATTAACGAGTAACTGAAAAAATATAATGATTTCAATGACCTGTAAGACTGGTGGCAGTTTTATTTACTTTACATATTAAGAAAATAACTTCAAAACTGAAATTCAAGTTATTGGGAAAATCCCAAAGATCTTCACTTGGAATGTCATACAAGTGCGATTGGATTTGTTCTATAACAACTATTTTTGTCTTTACGTAACCATTTGAGTGCCGGAGATATTCTCGGCTCGTTATCACGAAAGATCAATATAATTCTGATCGAAATTGCACTAAAATAAGCAATACATGAAACAAATTCTCTGATGACGCGGTTGTACTCCAATGCGTCAATCAAAAACACTGTTACCTCCACAAACAATGGACAAGAATACGCAAAGCTCGACTTAGATGGCGCTGCAAACGCTTGACCCAAACCAAAACCCAAACACTGCAGCTGTCAAATTTTTACAAGTTTTTTTTGTTGTAAATTTTAAGTAGATTTGTTTAAAATTGTTAAATATTGACCGCGATTTTAATTTTGGTTCAGTTATTTGTTATGAAAATGAAGACATCCCAATGCAATTATACCTGCCCCAGATACATACCAAGAAATAAGTGGCGTCCGTTCTCATTGCACCCTGGAACTGCACAGCGCGGCATTTTTTTTATAATTTAAGTAAAACCAATAACAACAAATATTTCTCTATGTAATTGACAGATGGTTTGGGTCAAGCGATCGCAGCGCCCCTAGTGGCCAAATTATGCAGATTTCTTGTCCATTAAAGAGTACAATATGCGCAGAACGAGTTACTACGTCAGTTTTGACTTACGCCTTTTTATGTCTACTTCCTCTCTACTGCAGACAATAAGGGTCACCGCGAGTGAATTCGCCGCTGAGGCGCTTGAGGTCCTTCGAGGTGCAATGTTGCCAATTTAGCACACTATGTGCCATATTACGCGCTAAATTGGCAACACTGAACTAAATTGACATCCCAATACCTGCCCCAGATACATAACATACCAAGTCTGTCGGAAATACGTGTCGTCCGTTCTGATTGCATCCTGGAACTGCACAGCGCGGCATTTTTTTAATAACTTAAGTAAAACCAATAACAACAAATATTTCTCTATGTAATCGACAGATGGTTCGGGTCAAGCGATTGCAGCGCTCCTAGTGGCCAAATCATGCAGATTTCTTGTCTATTACAAAAATGTCTCAACAGCAACGCATATGCGCGTTCAACACGACCGTTTACTTATCGCTCCCTCTTGTCCACAGGAACCTGGTGTCAGCCTCCCAGGATGGCAAGCTCATAGTGTGGGACAGTCACACTACAAACAAGGTGCACGCGATCCCGCTGCGCTCTTCGTGGGTCATGACCTGCGCGTACGCACCGTCCGGCTCGTACGTGGCGTGCGGCGGGCTCGACAACATCTGCTCCATCTACAGGTGAGACTGACGGACAGACAGCTGATAGTTAGACATACTCATACTCATTTATTGATAATAATAGATATTACATGTCAAATTGGTACATTATACATTATCACTTACAAGCATAATTATTAATTATTAAACATGTTTATAATTTTCAAGTAGGTACATTAAAATTTTTCAAGTAAAGCTCATTTTTTATACAAAAATAATCTTTGCGATGTCATAAAAATAAAATGCAATAAGAAATAGTTTAAGACGGTTTTCAAACGTTGTACAATTTTCTATATTTTTTAATCCAATGGGGAGTTCATTATAGACCCTCGGACCGATATGATAGCTGATAGATAGACAGCCACACAGCACGACTACCAAGGTGCATGTCTTGGCTTTGAGAGAGAGAGAGAGAAAGAGAGAGATATTTATTTCAAATATTTTCACATGCAACTTAAGACTAGTTTACAGGCTTTGGTCAGCGTCGTCTGCTGCTGCAACTAGACCTCCTCAATTTCCGTCCACATATATTTGCCATGTGTAACATTAAAGTCCTGAAATAAGTTCTGACACCTACTCAAATGATCTGAAATTGGTCATTACCAGGTGAGATATACGTCCACTGCTTCTGTTTGCCAGATGTAAAATTCAAAAGTCCTCAGAGATCCTGATTTCTAATGTCAAAATAAAGTTATAATAAAGAAAGTTTCATTGCCCGCAATATATGCTAATTTTCTTGTAATATAGATGAATCCATGGATCCATGATAAAAGTTTACTTGAAGATTGAGATACGTGATATAATTACCACAAAAATTATAGAAAAATAGTCATCATATTGCGAATATTTCGCGTCTGTAAAAGTCTCTTAGTGACGCACACTGATTTATTTACAAAACAGGAAGGGAACTGTAAAACTCCAGTTCGGCCCCGTCTCCGCGTGACTCATTCGCTGACGCGTGACCTATTGTTCCTCCATTCGAAAGCCATATCTTTTGTAGAACAGTTACTTTTCTTTACTTCTAACTTTCCTGGAAACTTCGAAGTTTTGACTATTTTTAGATTTCATTTATGCCGTAGCCGTAAAGCCGTGGTGGCCTAGTGGTTCGACCTACCGCCTCTCATGCAGAGGGTCGGGGGTTCGATTCCGGCTCGCACCTCTAAGTTTACATAATGTGCGAAATTCAATTTGAATTTACCACTGAGCTTTTCCGTGAAAGAAAAAATCGTGATCAAACCTACACGCATCTGCGAAGTAATTCAAAGATGTGTGTGAAGTCCCCAATCCGCCATGGGCCCGCGTGGGAACTATAGCCTAAACCCTCTCGTGGTGAGAGGAGGCCTGTGCCCAACAGTGGGACGCATATAGGCTGTAGTAGTAGTAGATTTGATTAATGATTTCCGAATAATTCATGAGATATCTGGTAAAGGTCAGAGTTATAAAATACACGTGACGTGATAATCTCACTCCACACCAATTGTGATGTTTTGAGATTTTTGTCGAGCCTCACGTGATTAATCTACGATCCCTAATTCGGCCATTCTCAGAGCACCTGGTTCCATTACCACTGTTTTCCGATTTTTTTAGCCAACCTGGACTAAATATGAATAACAATTTAGATAATTCACGAGTTAATTCTACACTCGATCGATTTTAACGATAATTGAAACCTTATTTGGTTATTTAGCAAAATTATAAAAAGCGCCGTTTAGTATTTACCTATATATGTATTTAATACATATATCGCAAATGTAATTGGAATTTTTGAAAAAAGGCCTGCCGATTTTTTTGCGGCGGCGCTTCGTCTCAAGCAATGGGTGTTGGAAGCGCTGGTAAATTCATGAATAAATGATTGAATTTGAATTAGGTGATCTGAGAATGGCCGAATTGACTTCTGTCGTCTTCAGTGACTTCAGAACCCATATAAATAAATAAATAAATATCTTGGGATATTTCGCACAAATTGACCTAGCCCCAAACTAAGCAATGTTTGTACTATGGGTGCTAGACAACAATATAAATACTTATATAGAGAAATACGTACATATATAAATACTAAACATCCATGTACAAATATTTATAAATGCTCATCACACAAAATTTGCCCCAAGCGGGGTTCGAACCCGCGACAGTCGGAACAGTGGGCAGGGTCACTACCAACTGAGCCAAACCTGTCGTCAAAATATGGCAAGTCAGTTTCCAATTTATCTCTCATTGTTTCAGCCTGAAGACCCGCGAGGGCAACGTGCGCGTCTCCCGCGAGCTGCCCGGCCACTCCGGCTACCTGTCCTGCTGCCGCTTCCTCGACGACAACCAGATCCTCACCAGCTCCGGGGACATGACCTGGTGAGACCTTCCACCTTCCACCAGCCCTCTACCAGCCACCTGGTCAGACGGACTAAGTGAACGAATTTTTCCGATTGGTTATATGGAAAACTACGCGACCGATTTCGTCCAATATAATAATCTTTTTGTACTCGTCAATTGAAATATGTGTATTAAGATTTCATAGAGAATACTGCAATGTCACTCTTTTCATCGTTAAATAGTCATACTTCCGAAACAACCGAAATAAGTTATTTCGATTCGCTCTAGACGATCGAAATACTTTTTCACGTTTCGGCATGGCCATCTAGATGCACGTCGTGACCAACTAGATTACAGGCCCTACCACGAAGAGCAAAATTCAAACGACATTTATTTTTCTTATATACTCGTACTAATGAGTTAAATTATTAATTTTAATGGACTCGTACAAAAAGTATTGTTCACAATAGTGCCATAATCAAGCTTTTCAATCTCGTACCTTACTTAGGCCACTCAGCAAGCTTCGTGGCCTAAACACGGTACTCGACTGAAAAGCTCTCTATTATGTCACGATTGCGAAAAATACTATTTCATATGTTACATGTATGGTGAGCCACACTTAATATTTTTTATTCACAAAATTGTACTACATTACTTTGTAGCGGTTCATAGAACAGCCTTCAAATCTCAACTACAATAGTACCCATAGTCTTCGAGAAATGTCTTGTGACATATGGATGGACAGACCTTACTATAAGGGTTAATTTAATGCCAAATCAATTAAATCAAATCAATCATTTATTCAGCAAATTTGCCACATAGGGGCACTTTTACACGTCACAAGTGAATTTACCAGCGCTTCCTAGACCAATTGCTTGAGAGGATGCGCCGCAACAAACTCAGCAGGGGGCCTTTTTTTTTAAACAAAACAATGCAAGAATATGCAGAAGAAGAATATGCCATTCTGACGATGTTCAACTCGCAGCGCCCTCTGGGACATCGAGACGGGCCAGCAGTGCGCGCAGTTCACGGGGCACACCGGCGACGTGATGTCGCTGTCGCTCGCGCCCGACCAGCGCACCTTCGTCTCCGGCGCCTGCGACGCCTCCGCCAAGCTCTGGGACATCCGCGACGGCCAGTGCAAGCAGACCTTCCCCGGGCACGAGAGCGACATCAACGCCGTCACGGTCAGTACCACACCGTGACACCACAGTTCACGGGGCACACCGGCGACGTGATGTCGCTGTCGCTCGCGCCCGACCAGCGCACCTTCGTCTCCGGCGCCTGCGACGCCTCCGCCAAGCTCTGGGACATCCGCGACGGCCAGTGCAAGCAGACCTTCCCCGGGCACGAGAGCGACATCAACGCCGTCACGGTCAGTACCACACCGTGACACCACAGTTCACGGGGCACACCGGCGACGTGATGTCGCTGTCGCTCGCGCCCGACCAGCGCACCTTCGTCTCCGGCGCCTGCGACGCCTCCGCCAAGCTCTGGGACATCCGCGACGGCCAGTGCAAGCAGACCTTCCCCGGGCACGAGAGCGACATCAACGCCGTCACGGTCAGTACCACACCGTGACACCACAGTTCACGGGGCACACCGGCGACGTGATGTCGCTGTCGCTCGCGCCCGACCAGCGCACCTTCGTCTCCGGCGCCTGCGACGCCTCCGCCAAGCTCTGGGACATCCGCGACGGCCAGTGCAAGCAGACCTTCCCCGGGCACGAGAGCGACATCAACGCCGTCACGGTCAGTACCACACCGTGACACCACAGTTCACGGGGCACACCGGCGACGTGATGTCGCTGTCGCTCGCGCCCGACCAGCGCACCTTCGTCTCCGGCGCCTGCGACGCCTCCGCCAAGCTCTGGGACATCCGCGACGGCCAGTGCAAGCAGACCTTCCCCGGGCACGAGAGCGACATCAACGCCGTCACGGTCAGTACCACACCGTGACACCACAGTTCACGGGGCACACCGGCGACGTGATGTCGCTGTCGCTCGCGCCCGACCAGCGCACCTTCGTCTCCGGCGCCTGCGACGCCTCCGCCAAGCTCTGGGACATCCGCGACGGCCAGTGCAAGCAGACCTTCCCCGGGCACGAGAGCGACATCAACGCCGTCACGGTCAGTACCACACCGTGACACCACAGTTCACGGGGCACACCGGCGACGTGATGTCGCTGTCGCTCGCGCCCGACCAGCGCACCTTCGTCTCCGGCGCCTGCGACGCCTCCGCCAAGCTCTGGGACATCCGCGACGGCCAGTGCAAGCAGACCTTCCCCGGGCACGAGAGCGACATCAACGCCGTCACGGTCAGTACCACACCGTGACACCACAGTTCACGGGGCACACCGGCGACGTGATGTCGCTGTCGCTCGCGCCCGACCAGCGCACCTTCGTCTCCGGCGCCTGCGACGCCTCCGCCAAGCTCTGGGACATCCGCGACGGCCAGTGCAAGCAGACCTTCCCCGGGCACGAGAGCGACATCAACGCCGTCACGGTCAGTACCACACCGTGACACCACAGTTCACGGGGCACACCGGCGACGTGATGTCGCTGTCGCTCGCGCCCGACCAGCGCACCTTCGTCTCCGGCGCCTGCGACGCCTCCGCCAAGCTCTGGGACATCCGCGACGGCCAGTGCAAGCAGACCTTCCCCGGGCACGAGAGCGACATCAACGCCGTCACGGTCAGTACCACACCGTGACACCACAGTTCACGGGGCACACCGGCGACGTGATGTCGCTGTCGCTCGCGCCCGACCAGCGCACCTTCGTCTCCGGCGCCTGCGACGCCTCCGCCAAGCTCTGGGACATCCGCGACGGCCAGTGCAAGCAGACCTTCCCCGGGCACGAGAGCGACATCAACGCCGTCACGGTCAGTACCACACCGTGACACCACAGTTCACGGGGCACACCGGCGACGTGATGTCGCTGTCGCTCGCGCCCGACCAGCGCACCTTCGTCTCCGGCGCCTGCGACGCCTCCGCCAAGCTCTGGGACATCCGCGACGGCCAGTGCAAGCAGACCTTCCCCGGGCACGAGAGCGACATCAACGCCGTCACGGTCTGTAACCACACGGCCTATAAAAGCACGATTTCGAACACAATTCGAATGAAGTGTCAATGCTTGCGTGCGAGGACGTCTGTACACTTGTACCACTACGCGGGTCAATGATCCACTCTCCATCTACGGATGAAACATATGACGGTAAGGGCGAGTTGGGCGCGAGTTGCGCGCCGGCTAGATTCAGGCGGGTGAGTCCGTGGCCATTCTGTATGTAGTACTATTAAATATTCTCTGCCCACACGCCCCGGCTACCGGCGTGTCTCCGCCCAGCTGTGGGCCGTCCGCGACACGCAGTGCAAGTAGACCTCCAACGCCGTCACGCTCAGTATTCGTCATATCAGACATAGTTTCAAATACCGCCCTAGCAGCTTCACTGCATAAATCGTTCCTACACCACACACCTGATTGTGCTCCCTGAAAGCTAGTCAACGGAAGTGCAGAGCACTACCTCCATTTGTCGAAGCGTTTCGTCATATTTTATTTATTTAAACTTTATTGCACATTAGTAAAAAGAACTAATACAAAAGGTGAACTTAATGTCATAATTCATTCTCTACCAGTTAAACCTTTGGGCAAAACAGCAATTGTGTTGTATATTCGTACTCTTATAGATTCGGTCTGGATCACTGCTAGAAAGTCACAGTTTTCAAGATTATGATTTCAAGAGAGTATTCATTAAACATACCAAGTTTTAGATGTCTTGACGTTGTACTTTAGATTTTATTATTATATAAATTACCCAAATTTCGCCCACTCATCTTAGTTACTCACCTACTCACTAGCCCAGTTAATTAAATTACTTTCTATAGAAAAGCCCATATAAGGTTTAAGGTGGTCCTTGGTTTCTTGGTTTAAGGTTCGTTTGAGTCATTTGGTATTTTTTTTGGGGTCCGCGGGCCGTGTGTAGCCGACATCTGCTCTGCTCAAGGTTCATTAAAAAAAACCCGACTTCAAACTCCGAAAGTCGGTGTCAATTTCACTATAAGATTGTGATCAGCTTTGGGTCGGTTCACTTGACACCGACTTTGTAGGCTGTCTGAGTTTGAAGTCAGGTTTTTTTTTTTTTTTTTTTCGGCTAGTTAGCAAACATGGGTACGATAGGAAGTAAGTCTCACTGTAGTCTTTGAAATTGATGCCAAAATCATATACGTGCTAACAAATTTTGAGGAGTTCCCTCATTTTCTCAAGCATTCCATCATCAGAACTGTACCAAATTAAAATGGGACCAATCCGGAGGTACCACCTTTCGATTAAAGAAAGAACCATCGGTGCACAATTGACGGAGTAATCGCGGAACATACATACAAAAAAAAATATACAGACGAATTGAGAAGTCGGCTAATAAATTCTAATATATTATTTGTTATCTTCCAGTTCTTCCCGTCGGGCTACGCGTTTGCGACGGGGTCGGACGACGCGACGTGCCGCATGTTCGACGTGCGCGCCGACCAGGAGCTCGCGATGTACTCGCACGACAACATCATCTGCGGGATCACGTCCGTCGCGTTCTCCAAGTCGGGCCGGCTGCTGCTCGCCGGCTACGACGACTTCAACTGCAACGTGTGGGACAGCATGAAGAGCGAGCGCGCCGGTGAGTTGATACGACATGGTCGAGGACCATGGTCTAAGAAAACAAGGTCTGCCGGTACCTATAATAAGTAATAACATATGGACGAACAGAGCCTAACAGAATATGTCAAAATATATGGTGGCCGGTGTAGATTGGATGCGGCACGCCTTGGACAGAGCTCATTGGCGTGCATTGGGTGAGGCCTACGCCTAGCAGTGGACTACTATGGGCTGTTGATGATGATGATGATGATGATAATAATGATGATGATGATGATGATATGGAGCAAACTGACATTGGAAAATACGTTCCAATATGCTTTAATAATAACGGCTCTTTATAAGGAACGCCAAACGTTTTGACGGGGCCATTTTTCTCCGGCTGATTGTGAATCCTTACTCATAATAGATCAATTAACTAATCACTCTAATCATTAAACTATTATCAATGGCCGATACAGGTGGCGTGTCACCCTTACGTCAAAGTCGAGTTGCCACTTTATTGCAATAAGACAAAAATGAAGGAATTTTTTTCTGCCGTTGTAATGCAAAAATAATTTATTTGCTCATTATAGTTATCATATAATTGTTTAAGCACACAAAATGGGACAAGTTAAAAACAAATAGACGTTATTTAATGAAACACACAGGATACGTGGGGGTCGGGGATTATTTTAATATACCACTTGCAACACAGCAGTGTGAATGACGTTAGTCAGCCACTGCCGGGCACAGGCCTTCTCTCACCTCGCGAATTGGGGACTTCACACACATCTTTGAATTACTTCGCAGATGCGTGCAGGTTTCCTCACGATGTTTTCCTTCACCGAAAAGCTCAGTGGTAAATGCAAATTGAATTTCGCACATAAGTAAACTTAGAGGTGCGAGCCGGAATCGAACCCCCGACCCTCTGCATGAGAGGCGGTAGGTCGAACCACTAGGCCACCTCGGCTTCCTGACTTATTTAACAAACTTTATTTTGCAGGTATCCTGGCCGGCCATGACAACCGCGTGTCATGTCTCGGCGTTACCGAGAACGGAATGGCCGTTGCTACGGGCTCGTGGGATTCGTTCCTACGCATCTGGAACTAAGGGGGGAGCGCGCGGAATCCACACCGGGGCTGTCCGGGTTTGCTTACTATTGGATCTGTTGTGTTGCTCGATCATCGTAGTGGCGTTATTGATCGTATCATTTTTGTTGTGTAAGGTAACCTACCGCCATATAAATAGTGGTAGGGCCTGGTGCGTCCGGGGAGGTACCACCGTCTTTCCCCGCTAACCTCCCGCCGAATAGCAGTGCTCGCACTGTTGCGTTCCGGTAGGGGGTTAAGGCAGCCGGTGAAATTTCTGGCACATTCCATCTTAGGCCTCAGGGTAGGCAGCGCATTCGAGATCTTATGGTTTCTTAATGGGGGATCAAGGGATTTCGGTGTCCATGGGCTGCAGTGATCACTTACCATCAGGTGGGCTGTGCGTTCGTTTGCCTATACCATCGACGTGAAAAAAATACCATTCTTATTGTGTGCCGATAAGGGGTTACGACAGCCGGTGAAATTACTGACATGGAAACGTTCTATCTTAGATCTCAGGGGTGGCAACGCATTCTAAATCATTGATTTTTATATCCCTGGGCCGCAGTGACCAGTAATAATGTCAAACATTGCTATAGTGTTTTTTTTATGTTACATTTTTGTGAGTTATTATAAATTCTGTCCGCAGTGTTAAACTCTGAAACGTTTATTATATCGGATTGATCAAGCCATTCTGTTGCAGCCTAGTTTTCAATTTAAATTAAATCAATTGAATTTATCCATAAATGGCAATGATTAATCAATGAAAACTTCACAAACTCAACATTGACCTTACCACTGATGCCATTAAACATGTATACTTATTTTATAAGAGTCTATTGTGATGATCGGGTTAAATATAACCCTGTAATGAAAAATCCAATAGTAAGTCAACTCCAGAGCACAAATTGATAACAGCCACCCAAGCACAACAGATTACATTTGCTTTATTTATTTTAGTAGTTATTTCTTACGAAGCATTTAAACTACGATAGTGGGAGGTAGTTTATGTGTGAGTGGCTGTGTGTGTGTCACCATGGGTTTACTGTTCACGATATACATTTATATATTATGTAATGTAATTTTTACGAGTAGCATTTCGCGGCCTCCACGGCACGCTGTTTACGTTTCTATGGCATTTGGAAGCGATGTGTGACGGAATTTAGACCTTTAAGACCTGCTTGTATCAACTAGAGTTAATCTAATGGGAGAAGTGCCAACAGGGCAAAATTTAAGCGATTTAAGAGCTTGAATCTTTACAAGCTTTAACCCTATTAGGTGCAAGTTGGTTTTTCACTTTTAATAGTCAAAAAGGTTCTCGAGTCACGATCTAGCGTGATAATGTAATACCTAACGTCATAGAGCTTCGAGCAAAGTTTAATGTGGATATTTGTCGTTGTATTAACATGTGTATTTAAAAAGTTTTATTAGTACTATCGCAATTTTATGTTCATCAGATATTTATCATTATTTTGTAACTTACGTTAATCGGATTTGTAATTGTTTACATGCCTTTCTTAATGTGAAATAATTTAGAATGCAGCATGTACCGGAAACGCGATCGTACAAGTTCTAAAAAAAACTATAATTAAAGAACCAAATATTATGATTAATATATCTATGTGTAATTTATTGAATGAGAATTATTATTTCGTCACTGATTGTAATGGATGGAGCTAATTTATAATATAATTATGTAACTGTATTTTTAAGATGTCACCCGTTTTATTAT
Organism: Aethes cnicana; assembly: GCA_963971205.1. Taxonomy (NCBI): domain Eukaryota; kingdom Metazoa; phylum Arthropoda; class Insecta; order Lepidoptera; family Tortricidae; genus Aethes; species Aethes cnicana. The sequence goes on from OZ020297.1 coordinate 846,601, forward strand.
ATAAATATGGAGATTCCCAGTAAAGATCTCTTCGGACGGAACAAGAATTCGTAAGTTTGATTTAGTTTTTTTTTTGAAATGGCATAACCTTCATATAACACTCACTTTTTATACACTGCAGTCTTAAGCCGAGTTTCCCATGGACGGATATGTCACTTCAAAAAAAAATCGATATTATTTTAAATTCCCAAAAGCTAGACTTTGTAAACATTGTAATTTACACTTTGACATAATGCAATATATTTATCAATGTCACATCCTGTTCTTTTTTATCGCATTTCACCAAATATACGAAATAATCATCGCAGTGGAAACCGATCAAATTGGCTGAGCATTTAAAAAAAAATGCATATGTAAAATATTTCCAGACAACAAACTTACTTACATTATCGTGTCACATATAACCTTCGGACTAACAAAAATATCTGTACAAAATTGACAATTCACAAAATCAGCCCAAGACGGTAAATATGCGATGTCTAAAATATCACCTATATTTGTATAAATGCCATAGCACAATTTCAAAGCTAATATTTAAAACAATGCTGAAAATTACCCTACACTTGATCTGTGTCCACCCTTTTACACAAGGACTTATTTGAAAAATTTTCAAATCTAGAAACCTGTCTTGCTCATATATCACAACAGTACTTAGCATCTATGCCAGTTACCCATTCGCAAGTTTCATAACGTCCTAATCTCGGTTAACATCATTCAATTAGCATAAGTTAGCTATAGGATAACTAGGATACATTTTAAACAGCATTTTTAAGTCGAAATATGATTGCTAACAGCGCTCGATGTCTGGTCGAAAAGATCGGTCTCTGGTAGGAGTTTAATTCTATATGGCGAATGTTTGTATTTACGGGGGGTTGTTTAGGATCATAAGCACCTCGATTATAGTGATTTTGTGACAGCCCGCCCTGTTTAAACACTTCAACATTGAGTTGGAAAATCCAGATACCAATTATTGTCAAGAGATGGGACTCATTGAAGAGATAGGTCTCTTCAGACCATAGTTTCTTTAAGGGAATATTCCCCTTGCAGTATTGGTTTTGATTAAGCACCCGATGAATGGTCGTCGCGTTTCAGTTTTTAAAATAAGCCTTTTTTGTCCTAGATAGGTTATTTAAACTTAGGCGTCCGTGTAAGGCGGCAGGCTACCCGGTAACGTTCGAGATGGGAAGTGGATATACCAATATTGGCATAGAGATAAACGTTATTGGTATATCCAGTGTGGCCTATGACCCCGGGGTAATTCGCGGCAAAAAGATGTATGCAATGTCACTGTTACAGCATATCAAGCAATTTGCGCCCAGATTTTATACGCTGCTAATTTTGTACAAGCACAAAATTCAAGTTACCTCGTCTATTCCTGTTTTTTTTTTACATTGAGCAAATTGGGTCACCGTGGCATGCATCTATTTGTCTGTGGTTCGTTTTCTTTTTTTTCAGCGATGGCGACGGCGCTCGGCTGGACAGAGTTACCTCTGGCTGGCAAGTCGAATAGGATAAGACTTTTTTTTTAATAAAAATTGTTTTCTACTGTAACGGCTTCTTTTCCAATCGGTGTACGATAACGTTAAAATAATATAGCATTATAAAATATATGTATGTTTAATACGGATAGTTTAAACGGCTCCCGTTTGGTTTTTTCCTATTCAGACCAATTTTTCTCACTTTTACATTGTATTATTGAATTGGACTGCCATATATAAACCTTTACTGTAATAATTACTTATATCTAAGGAAGGGCGCCTAGCGGGACGTGACTTGACTACCATTTAAGGTTGAAAATCGTCTGAAAAATCTTTTTTAATTGACAGTCTAATGACTAATGCATCCTATTCTCGCAACTCTTATTAGAAAGGGATAAACGATTCGTTTAAAAATTAAAATATCGAACCATTCTAGGCGCTGTTTCCAGAATATTCTAATTATAATTAACTTTGCGCCGAGGAAAATGAACTGAAAGCTACAAATGTTAAAGTTCAAAATTACGCTCCTAATTTATATGCTTGTGAGAGTTAACTTTTGTAATTTCACGATATTGGAATTGGCCAGAGATTTTCGAAACTTGTTGAAATTTTGGAAAATCCGAAGTATTTTCAGACCCCTTCGACACTCAAAGGGTTAAGTTAAATTTTATTTGCTAGTCCACGTCTTTGATATGTTTAAAATAATTATACTTAGCGGTGTAATACTAATTATAATGTATTGTGTAAAATATTTTTTTTTAGTTATTATATCAATAAATTAAAATTTGTTTACTTTGTGGTTTGTTTTATTGACTGCCTTGACCTTTGTCCATTTCCTTGTTCCTTACTGAAATTCGTATTCCGGTCATTTTACAACTCTTTTTGTACATCAACTACTACAGTCTATTTGCGTCCCACTGCTGGGCACAGGCCTCCTCTCGTCACGAAAGGGTTTGGGCTGTAGGCCCCATGCAGGCCCAGTGCGGATTCACACACCTCTGACATCGCAGATGCGTGCAGGTTTCTCACGATGTTTTCCTTCACCGAAAAGGTCAGTGGTGAATTCAAATTGAATTTCGCACATAAGTAAACTTAGAGGTGCGAGCCGGATCGAACCCCCGACCCTCTGCATGAGAGGCGATAGGTCGAAACACGGCGGCTTTTGTTCATGAGTAACGTAAACTTCAGAAAATAACGAAGCAAGAGTTCCGTTCCGTCGCAGTGAAAATGAGGGTCTGCTCATAGTTGGCGCCACTATCTGCAAGGTGGCTGTCAACGTTTTGTCATTTCATACAATAGTGTCAATGTCACTGACGTTTGACGTTTTGGAGACCTCAGTGTTGCCAATTTAGCGCGTAATATGGCACATAGTGTGCTAAATTGGCAACATTGCACCTCGAAGGACCTCAAGCGCCTCAGCGGCGAATTCACTCGCGGTGACCCTTATTGTCTGGAGTAGAGAGGAAGTAGACATAAAAGGGCGTAAGTCAAAACTGACGTAGTAACTCTGGAAGAGATCGCTGCTTAGCGATAAGTCTGCCTGTTGTTTATCTATTAACTGTGTATCCTTTCTGTATTTCCTGTGTTCTGTATATGGTGTTCAATGAAGAGTATTAATAATAATAATAATGATTTTTATTTCAGACTATGTCCATATTTTCGTGTTAGTAACAATTGTCTTAACCAATCTATGTTAGTAATATATTATTCTAACTTAAAACTACCTACTCCCTCCTAGCCGACATATGCAGGGTGTCCCAGGCCTTTATAAACGGGCCGTCGATCCTCCCCGCAACTGTGTTCAGAATGCTGTTGGAGCTGTCGCCCAAGCGCCTCAACAGCGATGTCACTCGCTTACGCATGATGGCATGGAAGCCATCAATCCGCGCCTCCGCGAACATTCCGGATGCGCTGCAATATCGTGGCAGACCCAACAACATTCTGAACGCATTTTTGTATTGGACGCGTAAGGCGCTGTAGGCCTTCTGAGTAAAGTTGATCCACAGGCTACAAGTGTAAAACGTTCGACAGTATGCCCTGAAAACGGTGATCTTTACGGCACTCGTACAACCTGCAAACCTGCGAATCAACATATTACTCCTGGCCGCCAGGGCCCTACGCTCCCGCTCCAGTTCCACATTATCCTTAAGCGACGCGGTCACCCAGTGCCCCAGGTATTTGAACTCCATCACTCGCATCGTACACCATTCGTCGTCGTATTGTTGTTGTTGTAACTTGTTCTGCGCGTATTGTACCTACTCTTTAATTACGTCGCCCTTTAACGAGAGAGAGCTGTGCTTTGGAGCTATGCGTCACGCTCACGCATGACTGCCACTATAAACACTCCGGACAAAAAAAATCTGAAACCTTTTTATTGAATCCTATAGACAGAGAGGTAAAGAAATGTATGAAGTGAGAATGTAATGTGTCTTCTTACTTCAACTCTCCATACCGAAATGATTTTCGAATTGCGCATCACTAAAAAAAAATATTGTCAACAGGCTGTATATATTTATTTATTTATTTATTCAATCAATGTAGTCATGTATTAATTGGTGGTATACAGAGGTTTTTTGTAGCATGACACCCTGTTAGGGCACACAATGGAACTTATAAACTACTTATAACTATAGCTATCGAGTCAAGTTTAACATTAACATTTTAATTATTCTTTGAACATACTTACAATATTTACTACCTGACTTCATAAATTATTCACATTCATATCTACTATATAAAAATAAGTGCGGTTTTCCTTCCTGACGCTATAACTCCAGAACGCACGAACCGATTTCCACGGTTTTGCATTCGTTGGAAAGGTCTCGGGCTCCGTGAGGTTTAAAGCGGTACGAAGTCCGCGGGGTCAGCTAGTTATTTATAATTATATACATTCATTTTTTAATAAATATTACGTATTTACATATTTAACAATATGTTTTAATACTTTTTTAACAACTAGGGGACATTTTAGGTGTTCATAGCTATTTATTTAATTATTTATACGATATTAAGTAATATATATTATCCATAATTAAGTATGTTTCATGAGACCCTGTTGTAGGTATGGAGAGAGACAGACCGAAGCTTATATATCTTTATCAGTTAAGAAATCTTGTATTGTGTAGTAACTTTTTTTCTATTAGACATATCTATTAAACGTTCTATCCGTTGTTTCATTCTTGATTTTATCACTTAGCTTATTATAAATTTGTATACACATGGAATTTGGACCTGTATAGTGAAGTTTTAGATTTGCTTTTTAGGGTTCCGAAGTCCACAAGGAACCCTTATAGTTTCGCCATGTCCGTCCGTCCGTCCGTCCGTCCGTCTGTCCGCACTATTTCTAGGAGATGCTTAGTTCTAGAAAGCTGTAATTTGGCATGAATATACATATTAGTTACGCTGACAAAGTGGTACAATAAAATTTTGAAATTTTTTTTTATAGGGTACCTCCCGTACTCGTAATTAAGTAGGGATGTAATTTTTTTTTCTTGCGTACCCCATGGTGCGGCATATCGTTGAATAGGTCTTAAAAATATATTGTGAGTTTGTTAAAACCATTTTTTTATTAAGTGATGCGTTTGTGAAATATTAAGCTTTAAAGTGCTATTTTTTGTTAGAGTCACGTGTCCCCCCCCCTGCCAGCTAAATGATGGTATTTGGATGGCTGAAAAAAATCACGGTTATGGCATATATAACGTAGTTGAAAGGAAAACTATCACAGCTAAGTAGGCTGCACAAACTTACGAGTAATAGTCGACCAACTTATGATGATGATTTTTCTCGAGCGGCAGGGGCGTCGGGCGGGCACGTCAACGTCATACCTACCACAGGCTAGCTAGATGCTAATAAGTCTTAGAAAGGTACTGTGGGCATCGTCAACTTCGGAACCCTATACTTTGCGCGTGGCCCGACACGCACTTGGCCGGTTTTTTAGTGCTAGGTTATTTTTAAATCTAGTTTCGAAATATCGTGGTTGATCTACTAACTTTGTGAAAAACTGCGGGTATTTTCTTACAAATTTGCTTATTTCAAAGATGTACGTTGAAGGTAATGTTAGGATTTTTAATTTGATAAAATGTGGCCATTTAATCGGCCAAGTTGGTTCCATTTTATTTTTATCTTGATGCTGGAATCAATGAAGAAATGAAACTCCTCAAAATACATACCTACATTATTTACCTATGCTATGTCGATGATTGCATAGTAATTAAGAAATAAGGTTGCCTGACTGACTTGCATCAAATTCTAAAATTCAACCAACGTTATCACAAACAACATATTTCAGTAGAGTTGCAGCCCAATAAGGATGTGAACGTGATATATTATAGTAGTAGTCTCATGCAGAGGGTCGTGGGTTCGAATCCGCGCTCACATCTCTGAGTTTAGTTACTCGTGTGCGAAATTCAATTTGAATTTACCTACCACTGAGCTTCATCGGTGAAGGAAAATATCGTGATGAAAACCTGCACGCATCTGCGAATTAATTAAACGATGTGTGTGAATAGTGACCAATGAGAGTGGGCCCGCGTGGGGACTACAGCCCAAACTCTCGTTATGAGAGGAGGCCGGAGCCCAGCAGTTAGACGTATATAGGACGTATATAATATAATATCTCACAAATTTAAAGCAAGGCAGACGGTGACTCGCCGCTTACGCACTAACCAAGACGCTAGCCTCCGTGGGCCCCCTATACAGGCCACCGCACGGGTGGCGAGGGAGCAACACTGATGAAAGCAGCTAAGGGTGTGGAGAGGTGTGCACCGGCTTCGCCATCGCGGGTCGTGCCTCGTGCGCACCCGGAGCGGGTTTCCCCGTTATTACGCAGATTGAGCACTTCCACCCTTTCAAGCTCTTGCGCTCCACTCTGGGCGGCCAACTAAGGCAATCCAGAGGCGGGGGAGGTGTGTAGCTGTGTGTATGTGTGTGTATGGCGCATGTGTGTGTGTGTGCCCCCAGGAGGTCTCGGGTGCGAGGTGTCGCCGCTCACCATCGGCCCGCCACAGGCCGCCCTGCGCTGACTGACTGCACCGGTGGTACAACACCAGGTGGGCGATGGGGTCGTCACATCCCTACGCCTTATTATTATTATTAGGACAGTATCTTGCCTATTTAACATACAAGGCTGTTCGAGTTGGAAGTCGCCTTTTTTCACAATACATTTGCAGAGCTCGGTTCATATAATATCGTGCATACGTGGTGGCGAAACACCGCAACTCCCGATTTAGACTGGCAGCACCGCAGCGGCCGACGTAGGGTGTCTGACTTTACGTCACTGGAGGGACATTCCTCGCTTCACATAGGGTGACGGCACCAGTGTTGGACACTAGCTTTAAACTATGCAATGGACACTTATCTCTTAATTCTAAATTGATACGGTTGTAGGTGAATTGATGTTTATAAAGAAAACTAGCTTCTGCCCACGACTTCGCTCGCCGTGGAATTTGGTTATCGCGTTCCCGCGGGAACTACGCGTTTTTCCGGGATAAAAAGTACCCTATGTCCTTTCCTGGGACCCCAACTATCTCCATGCCAAATTTCATCTCAATCGGTCCAGCGGTTGAAGCGTGAAGAGGTAACAGACAGATAGACAGCCAGAGCTCTTTCGCATTTATAATATTAGTATGGATTTTATGACAGTTTTAGTTACTTTAAGTCATTGTACATCATTGAGTCACTGGTGCGTTGGTGGTTGGGCTATAGTCCCCACGCGGGCCCAGTGCGAATTGGGGACTTCACACACATCCTTGAATTACTTCGCAGATGCGTACAGGTTTCCTCACGGTGTTTTTCTTCACCGAAAAGCTCAGTGGTGAATTCTGATTAATAAATTTCGCACATAAATAATTTCAGAGGTGCGAGCCGGATTTGAACCCGCGACCCTCTGCATGAGAGGCAGTAGGTCAAACCACTAGACCACCACCGGATATTCATGAGTAGGTACCTACATAGCTATGGTATTAATAAACCAACTCTGAAACAAAAAGTTTAGTAGACGTTCGTGGACCTCCTTAGCTTACTAGAACGCGTGGCTACCATACTCGACCGAGCTTTTCTGCGTATTATGCAACTCAGTTTCGGAACTTATTTCAGTCAGTTAGAAATTTTCACTGCGCGCGCGCACACGTTTCAGGAACAAGCTAAAAACGGTCTTATTCCCCACGCAGTTACATGCGAAATCGCATCAATTACATATTAAAGTGTTGAACTTTAGTATATTTCTGTGTTTGGCTTGTGTTGTGTCCAAAGTGTCCGCCATATTGTTATTTGTTTGTTTGTTTGTTTGCGCGTCAAACCATTGCAACGGTTGGATTAAATTTAGACCGTTTTTTGTCTGGTTTTTAGATCGAACTTGTTTTCAGCTGTTTATTTTAAAACCCACAAAAAAAGCAATCAACTCTGAGCTCTTTACATTTTAAACAAAGCAATTGCCATTTAAAACCAATCTTTCTCAATACAGCAACATTTGCCACTTTCCAATGAAAACATAAAAACACAACATTAAGGAAGCTAAAAGAGTAGAGACGCAGAACAATCCCACACAAACAAACACCAAGGACACTACACACGCCAAAGCTCCACATTAATCATAGCTTCTTTTAGATCTTGCTCACACACAAGTGTTAAAAGTGCTACCATGATGACGATCAGCGAGAGTCAGTATTCTTCCAACAAGATGTCCAGTTTTCGGTCGATCAATGACCGCGTGGTCCATCGGGACAGCTACGATGATGTCAAGAGTTCCTCCAGCGTCAACAGCGCCCTCGTCACCAAGAGAGGCTTCAAGCCTTCGGACATGTACGACCCTCAGAAGAAGGAGTTCCTGACGAACCTCAGTTATAAGTTGTTCCCTGTAAGTCTGGTGAGTTACGGTATTTAAGTAGCTTTGAGGCTTTCTAACGACGCGGACTCGTACATAAGTATTATATGGATCTGTTTACATTATCCCATCGTCTTGAAAGCAATTAGACCTTGTTCTATATTTAAGGAAATTCTTAGGCTTACCCAAAAGGCCGAAAATCTTTACAGCGACGTGCGTAGGTAAGTATATCGGACTTCCACCAGCTTAAATCAGATTAGGTAAACTGTTTGGGAATTTATTGAAACCCTTCAAAGCGAAGACAAAATTGAAGGTGACCACCTACCAAAGTGACTGATCCATTAGTGTTATTTCAATAGTTAGGTACTATTGAAATAACACTAATGTATCAGTCACTTTGGTAGATATGCCTGGAAATATTTTTATAAGTACCTAGATTTGTTGTCCGTCTTCTGATTTCCAGCTTTGCCTCCTCCTAGGCCCATCGGATTTTTAACTGAATATAACCTGCGATTAACATGTTGTTACCATATTAAATATCTATTAGATAATTTGATACACGTACCTATTTTCTAATGGTTTTGCCAAGATAGCAATTAAGAAATTAATTACGAAATGCCAACTCTTCTTCCCGTCCCACGTAAGATAATGTAAAATAACCATAACAATAATTAGTTTAATTGTCTCATCGATTACATACAAAGTGAGAAAGATTTATTAAATGACTACTATAATGTCTATACATTATAGTCATCAGAACTATAATGTATTGTTATTTAGATAATTAGAAACTAATTTATTCATTTAATACTTACACAAAAACCATTATTATTCTTAAGGATTTCAAGATTCTCCTCTCATTGTTTCTAATGAAGATCTCAATGATATTTCTAATCTAACTTATTTATAAGACGACGTAAGCTTTTAACAAAAGTAGGTGTGCCTCGAGGAGTTGTATTTGGACAAACGTTTCTTTTCGTATACGCCTTCGGTGTTTGTTGTTGTATGATATTTAGTTATCCATTTTAAAAGTATGTTGGCAACAGTTTTATATACGCACTCTGAAGTTATTAAACTAACATATTATGTTTTATATTAAGTACATAGTTAAAAACTTTTTGTTATGCTGAAGATTTTATTATTCGGCATATTATCCGCTCGCTACCTACAGTTTGAATAGTTATTATTTATTTACACACAGCAAAATACATCTTCAACTGCATAAAGTATAAATAAGTAATTTACGTTTTTAGGTTGTTGTTTACTTTTATTTTTGTTATTTCTGTAAATTTAAATGCCATTTGTAGTTTGTTATATTTTTTTTAACTTGTACTTTCCTGAATAAACTTTTCTTCAATAATATTTACAAAAATTGTATTGTAATTATTTGGGCAATGCCTGAATTAATTGCCGATAAACTCGCTTTATTTTCAGTACACACTACAAAAGTAATTTTTTGGATTACCTTAATTTTTCTCAGAGCTCTATTCTTTTCAATACGTCAAAAGTTCTCCAATAACACGTATTTACACGAGAAAATACGTTGGCTCTTCGATTTCCAATGTGATGTTAGTTTAAACACGCTTTGAACTTTGGTATATTATAGCGTTAGTATTAGTACTTAATGCTGCGCGTGCGCCTGCAGAATTGGCAACGATCCAGCCGCGACCGCGACGATCCCGATTCAGAACTAGGAAAGAAGAATTGGTATTTTATTAACTTCAAAAAAGGAGGAGGATCTCAATTCATCTAAACACAGATGAATTGAGACCATCTTTTTGTATGTATGGTCCTCGATTACTCCGTCAATGATTAACACGCTCACGGACACTCCGCCGAGAGCCGTAAACGATGACCCTCATGATATGGCACTACGGCTACAGGCAGCAATTTAATTAGCACTAAAATTGCAACTCCGTCGATAGCCGACTATTGTCCATAGTATTAATAGGAAGCAGGTGACTCTGTGCCGTTTTAGGCTGAAAGACAAACCGCTAGTGCCACGGCAAACACTTTTTCTGTTGCACACAAGCTACCTCTGTCACACACACATCGATAAACACGTGTTGCGGCATCCCGCCTGTGGCCGATTAATTTATTGTAGAAGATTTCGGCTATAGCCGTCAGTGCCGTAACACATATCTTAGGACTAGCTTGATACGAATATCCGCCTCCAGGCGATTACGTCTATGGCCGTTACTGCCGCAGTATAGTGGAATATGTCAATCCGTCCTCAGACGACATGCTATTTTGTATGGGAAATTTCTGTATCACATCAAAAAAAAAATTTGGATTGTCTGTGTCCGTGAACGTGTTAAGTATTTTTCTTTTTAAAATGATAAAGAAGGTCACAACAACAAAATCAACGATACTACAGCGCGACACTAATAATATATCGACCGTCATACCACTTACGTCGTACACACAGAGTCTATAATAGCTTACATCCGCCATATTGACGAACTAAAGGTTCTGCCCGCGACTTCGCCCGCGTGGAATTCGGTTATCGCGTTCCCGTGCGAACGATGCATTTTTCCGGGATATAAGTAGCCTATGTCCTTTCCCGAGACTTCAACTATCTGCATACCAAATTTCATCCAAGTCGGTCCAACGGTTGATGCGTGAAGAGGTAACAAACAGATAGACGGAGTTACTTTCGCATTTTTAATATTAGTATGGATAGTGATCAAGCAAGTCAGTGTGACTTGCTTTTACTGTTTTAGGTACCTAGTGAAATATCAAGTCATCCATAGTAAGCAGATTAACGTCATTATGATACGACGGATAAAACTAATTTGTTTGTGTTATTGTTTTTGTTATGTACGGAAAACCGACCGAGGACCCTTATAGGCCAGCATTGGTAATAATAAGTGTAAATAGAAAATTGGGTGATCTCAAACTATTGGCCAAACGCAATGCCACTGCATTTTAATTTGTGCAATAAAATTTTGTAAAAAAAAACTAATAAAAAAGTCGAACTTAATGCTATAAAGCATTCTCTTCTCTACCAGTTAAATCTTTATAATTAATCGTATTAGGTATATAAGTTATGTAGATAGAGAGGAAACGAACAAAGATAACAATAATAAGCCAAATCGTTATAAATAGAGCCAAGTGGGCAACGCAGTAGTTAACGACACGTATTTGTCAGGACAGGTCGTATAAACATTAATTTATCCAAGCGGTTATTCGTACACTGACCAAATAATGTATCAGATAATTCTATTGGCTGCTGTATTAGCTCTTACGCTCATATATTTGAGGGGGAGATACAATGAAAGCTACTGGAAGAAGCGCGGCGTCGCATTCTACGAACGGAACAAAGTGCTGGGCATTTTTTGGGACTTTCTAACGAGCGACAGAGCCGTGTTCGAGATTCTTGGCGACCTGTATAAAACGTATGAGAAGGAACCGGCCGTGGGCATCGGGTCTCTCATGACGCCGACACTCCTCATCATCGATCCGCAAAACATCCAGCACGTCCTCCAGAATGACTTCCAAGCGTTCAGCCATCGAGGCATCGAAATCAACGAGGGAGACCAATTAGCCGATAACGTTCTCTTCATGAACGGACCGAGATGGAAGCTGATGCGCCAGAAAATGACACCGCTCTTCACAGCAAACAGACTAAGGAACATGTATTACATCCTAGATAGAAGCGCACGGGATTTCGTGGAGCACTTGAGGGAGAATCCTCAAAAACTGAAAGGCAAAGGCTACGATACCATAAACCAGTTCTGCAGCGCCGCCATCGCGGCCGCGGTCTTCGGGATTGGAACTGAGTCGACATTCAAATCGCCTTTCCTAGAAATGGCCAGGGATGCCGTAAAAGTCAACTGGAGGACCAATTTAAGATTCACTGTCGCCGCTGTCAGCACGAAATTAAGCAAGTTCCTTGGTTTGAAGCTGTTTAAAGAACAGGAGGAGCTATTTATTGGGGCTATAAAACAAGTATTGCGGACTAGGGAAAAGGAGAACGTGAAGAAACATGATTTCGCCGATATCTGTGTGAGTTTGCAGAAGGCAGGCACGATGAAAGACGCGGAGACTGGCCAGGAGTTGGAGCCGACGGACGAGCTGCTAGCGGCTCAGGGCTTCTTCTTCTTTATCGCCGGAGTGGAACCGGCAGCCTCTGGTATGTTCGGGGCTTTAATTGAACTGGGGAAACGACCCGAAATCCTACAGAAACTTCAGCAGGAAATTGACGAAACGTACGAGAAACACGACGGCAATATCACTTACGACGTCATATCTGAGATGAAGTATTTGGATCAAGTGTTGAGTGAAGCATTGAGGATGCACGTGCCCATCGGTTTCCTCGGGAGGCAGTGCGTGCGTGATTCTGTGCTTCCAGTGGGCAACATAACAGTTTCTAAGGATACGAAACTATTAATTCCCACTTACAGCTTGCATTATGATCCGAAATACTTCCCTGACCCTGAAGTGTTTGACCCCGAACGATTCTCTCCTGAGAAAAGGACACATAGCGACTTTGTCTATCTTCCTTTTGGGAAGGGAGGGCGAGTTTGTATTGGACTGAGATATGCGAGGTTGCAGGTTATGGCTGGTTTAGTGCATTTGCTAAGGAGTTATAATGTCATGTCCAACGTAAACAAACACTCAAGGAAGTACGCTAAGGGACAGTTCCAAGTGAGGCAAGTGGATACCGACATCGAACTTATTCCAAGAACTATTTAATTTAAAAAAAATGGGACTTGTTCGGACACTATTTAAGAGAGTTGTGTTGATTGATCTTGGTAAAGTGAAGTTATATATAGTTTATAGTATAACGTAATTTTATTTTATTTAAATAAATTATACTTAGTTCACTATATATGATTATCATTTCTTTGGGTCGGTTCAGTTCACTTGACACAGACTTCGCAGTCTGTCGGAGTCGAAGTTTGAAGGCGGTTTTTTCGGTGCACTTTCCAAACATTATTAGCACTACATAAGTACCTAACTCTGAAGTCTTTGAAATTGACACCAAAATCATCTACGTGCTAGCAAATTTTGAAGAGTTCCCTAATTTTCTCATGGATCCCATTTATTTATTTATTTATTTAAAAGTACAGCCACATCGTATGCATAACACTTTAGTAGTAGTAAACAACATGAAAAGAAGACAATTCTGATATATACGACAATTACGGAGTACATAACAATGACATGAGCTAATAGGTACATTAAGATAAGAAAAATGCTTTTCATTTTAGTAAAAGTAGAAATTAATTAGTTTTATAAATTAACTGTCGCAGAATTTCAATTTTGAAATGGTCGAGGTTGTGATGAAATACCTATATTAAATAATATCGGTTTACGTTTAAATTTTTGGTGAACATACATAAAAAATAAAAATAATCCGACGAATTTAGAATTTCCCCCTTTTTTGAAGTCGGTCAAAAATGCCATTTCTTGATATAAGTAACTTAAGGACAATTCTATTCTTATCGGCGTTTCATCTTCCGCCAACGCTTAACACAAAATAAAACAAAAGAAAAGTCCCAAAATATTAGTAAAAAGCTAACTGTACTTTTCGGTGTAGGAAAAAATCGTGCGTGCAGGTAGGTTTACGCATCTGCGAAGTAATTCAAGGATGTGTTGACTGGAAGAGATCGCTGCTTAGCGATAAGTCCGCCTGTTGTTTACCTATTAACTGTGTATCCTTTCTGTATTTGCTGTGTTTTGTATATGGTGTTCAACAATAGTTATTTGTGCAACAAGAGAGCAAAATTGTTTTTTGCTTCGAGTGCCATGTTTGAGTCCTGAGCTAGCGAAAGATTCTATAGTTGAATCACGAGCGTCTAGCGAGTGATTCTAGTTTAGAATCTTGAGCTAGCGAAGGACTCAAAGGCACGAGAAGTAAAATAAATTGCTCTCGAGTAGCACATACAATTTTTCACCTCAGTAGCGAGAACACATAAAAGGTACTCGCAAAGAATACTTACAACACGAAAAATATGAAATTACATTTCTTCTTCACTCCTTTCACTCAAATTATTACTTGAATTTCAGGTTTTAAAAGAATTACTTTAAAGTTAGGTATCGAAAATTAAGAAGAAAGACATGATTTGACATGAGACAATGGCGGCAATTTTCCAAAAGTATGTTCGGAAACTAGTACAATGATAAATTTCTAATTTATTCGGTAATATTTGACAACTTTTAGTTTACTTTAAATTAAAACTTTAGTTTAAAATGATTACAAATAACATAATTATATGAAATATAAGTCATTTGAAAATTGTAAGAACTTCAGAAGTTAAATCAACGTATAATTTTAATGTCTTAAAATACAGCGTACTGATGCGTTGCGCGTATCCGAACGTTTCTCATTCAGTTTTTTTTTCTACGAAAATAGATTCGCAGTAAGACTTGCCTAGTATAATTCTACCTCTTTTCTAAAAGAAATGAAAAGAAGAGAGCGGATAAAATCGAGATAGTTTGAATTATTGGTATAAGAAGTAGTTACTAGTTAGATGCCGCAATATGAAATGACCATTCGCAGTAATCAAATTAAAAAAAAAGAAAAAGCGCGGGAACGATTTAACTGTGGCTGCAAGGCTTAAGCCTTTGCCTTTGCCTGATGGGATTGTCTGATGGGATAAAAGGATTAAAAAAAAAACAAATTAAAAATAGTTATTTGTGCAACAAGAGAGCAAAATTGTTTTTTGCTTCGAGTGCCATGTTTGAGTCCTGAGCTAGCGAAAGATTCTATAGTTGAATCACGAGCGTTCAGCGAGTGATTCTTGTTTAGAATCTTGAGCTAGCGAAGGACTCAAGGGCACGAGAAGTAAAAGAAATTGCTCTCGAGTAGCACATACAATTTTTCACCTCAGTAGCGAGAACACATAAAAGGTACTTCCAAAGAATACTTACATCACGAAAAATATAAAATAACATTTCTTCTTCACTCCTTTCACTCAAATTATTACTTGAATTTAATGTTTTAAAAGAATTACTTTAAAGTTAGTTATCGAAAATTAAGAAGAAAGACATGATTTGACATGAGAGAATGGCGGCAATTTTCTAAACGTATGTTCGGAAACTAGTACGATGATAAATTTCGAATTTATTCGGTAATATTTGAAAACTTTTAGTTTACTTTAAATTAAAACTTTAGTTTAAAATGTTTGCAAATAGCATAATTATATGAAATATAAGTCATTTAAAATTTGTAAGATTTTCAGAAGTTAAATCAACGTATAATTTTAATGAAGTTTTAATGTCTAAAAATACGGCGGTACTGATGCGTTGCGCGTACGTATCCGAACGTTTCTAGTTCAGTTTCTTTTTCTGCGAAAATAGGTTCGCACTAAGACTTGCCTAGTATAATTCTACCTCTTTTCTTAAAGAAATTAAAAGAAGAGAGCTGTTAAAATCGAGATAGTTTGAATTATTGGTATAAGAAGTAGTTACTAGTTAGATGCCGCAGTATGAAATGACCATTTGTATAATCAAATTAAAAAAAAGCGCGGGAACGATTTAACTGTGGCTGCAAGGCTTAGGCCTTTGCCTTTGCCTGATGGGATTGTCTGATGGGATAAAAGGATTTAAAAAAATCAAATTAAAAAAATACTTTGTCTCACTGAGTGAAACAAACATGATTTTGCTCACTAATTTCTGACAGCAAAGTCTACTTGTTCAAGCTGCTGAGGTGAAAAATACTTTGTCTCACTGAGTGAAACAAACACGATTTTGCTCACTAATTTCTGACAGCAAAGTCTACTTGTTCGAGCTGCTGAGGTGAAAAGAGTATTGTTGATGTTGTTGTTGTCCCCGATCCGCACTGGGCCCGCGAGGGGACTATAGCCCAAACCCTCTCGTGATGAGAGGAGGCCTGTGCCAGTTATAGATAATGGGTATAGTGGGCCGTAAATAGGCTGTTGTAGTAGTAGTAGTAGTAGTAGTAGATGTTTTAGTGACGCGTGAGCTCAGGCATAGGGAATTTAATCTCCCTTTCCCTACGTAACGTTTCTAAAGCGCCCCTGTTCTCTTTTAGATGTACGTAAACACCTATTTTTAACACAAGAAATTTGAATTTAATTTTTATTTTTCTCTTTTATTCAATTAGTCAATTATTTATAGTTATTATTTGTTATGTAGACAATATTCATTGAAATTAAGTAATATATTTTCATTCAATATTAGTTCCATTATGATATCGTTCACACAATCATTTAAAACCACTTAAGTAGGTAAGTATCTCAAATACGTTTAATTGACTACCGACTTGTAGGTAGATCTTTATTTACACAGTCATAATTTTTCACGATTCGTCTTGTTGGTATCGAGACTACGAACATTTCTGTGTTCTTGGTGTTCTATTTGTATTTGTTTATTTCCAATCGGGAATTCTAAAGTTCAATTAGTGTGCATGTATAATAAAGATAAAGATGTTGACTTGTCAACTCGTAAGTTTAACTTATAATTTATAAATGACCCAACGAGCGGTTAGTTTGTAACACTTCATTATCAGGGTCGGTCGATGTGAACTATTAGGTTAGCTCGGATCTAGCTAGATTATTTTTTAATAGTTCAACAATGTTCCAAATAATTCTACTCTGCGTTGTGATTATTCTTTCCTTTATCTATTTGAGAGGAAGATACAATGAAGAGTACTGGAAGAAACGCGGCGTGGTGTTCTACGAACGGAATAAATTGCTGGGCGTCTTTTGGGATTTTCTGACAAGTGAAAAGGCGCTGTTCGAGGTTTTTAGAGAGCTGTATGTGAAATACGAGAACGAGCCGGCAGTGGGCATCGGATCATTTACTACGCCAGCGCTATACGTCATCGATCCACAGAATATTCACCATGTGATGCAGCTGGACTTTCAGTCCTTCAGCCACAGAGGAATCGAGGTAAATCCGGGAGACCAACTAGCAGACAACGTCCTCTTCATGAACGGACCGAGATGGAAGCTGATGCGGCAGAAAATGACACCGCTCTTCACAGCGTCCAAGCTAAAAAACATGTATTACATAATGGATAAAAGTGCACGGGACTTCGTAGATCATTTGAGAGAGAATCCTCAGAAGTTGAAAGGCAATGGTTTTGATACGGTCACCGAGTTCTGCAGCGCCGCCATCGCTGCTGCCGTGTTCGGGATCGGGACGGAGTCCACTTTCAAGTCTCCCTTCCTCCAGATGGCGAGGGACGCGTTCAAATTGAACTGGAGAACACATTTGAGATTTACTATTGCTAACATGAGCTCACCACTCAACCAAGCGTTACGCTTGAAAGCGTTTAAGCACCAAGAAGAGATATTTATACCTGCAATCAAACAGCTTTTGCGGACACGCGAGAAGGAGAATGTTAAGAAGCATGATTTCGCCGACATCTGTTTGAGTCTGCAGAAAGCGGGGACGATGAGAGACCCGGAGACTGGCCAGGAGTTGGAGCCGACAGACGAGCTGTTGGCTGCTCAGGGATTTTTCTTCTTCATCGCTGGTGTCGAGCCGACCGCCACCGCCATGTTTGGCGTGTTGACTGAACTGGGCCAACATCCTGATATGCTGAAGAAGCTGCAATGTGAAATAGATGGAACGATAGAGAAGCATGAAGGGGAGATTACATATGACGTAGTGTCGGACATGAAATACTTAGATCAGGTGCTGAGTGAAGCGTTGCGAGTCCATACGCCTATAGCTTTTGTTTCGAGGCAGTGTGTCAGAGATACTGTGCTTCCAATTGGGAATATCAAAGTATCCACAGGGACGAAGCTCTTTCTGCCTATTTATGACCTGCACTTTGATCCGAAGTACTTTCCAGAGCCTGAGGTATTCGACCCTGAAAGGTTTGCACCCGGGAGCAGGCCGCAGAGCGAAGTGGCTTACTTGCCTTTCGGGAAAGGTGGGAGAGTCTGCATTGGCATGAGGTACGCGAAACTTCAGGTGATGGCTGGCCTTCTTCATCTGCTGAGGAACTATGACGTGGTGTCTCGTGTAGACAAAAACTCGAGGAAGTACTCCAAAGGACAGTTCCAAGTTAGAAGGATAGACACCGACATTGACCTTATTCCGAGGAAATTTTAATTTCATGACAATGTTTATTTCTAATCAGTCCTATACCTAACGGTTGTAGGTTTTTTAATTAAAAAGTATGATGTTTACTATTACCTACCTACTTTTTTTCTTATATTGTGCCTGAAAATGATTAAGTTAATTATGAAAACTATGTACTTACTTATATACAATACCTATATTATTCAGTTATTAAAAGCACTAGTATAAATCACGAAATGACTAAAAATAACAAGTGAAAAATTTTAAAAACTTAAATGTTAACCGAACCTTCCTTCAACGTCTTCATTAAACGAACCCACTGAAAATCACAAAATAATTTTGATATACCCCAACGTCTCCAACCCTATGCTTATCCAGTCCTTAGGGCTTAGTTTTTGAAGTGAAAACCGCATCAAAATCGGTTCAGCCAAAAGCGAGATAATCACGGACAAACATACATATATACATACAAACATACGGGTCAAACTGAGAGCCTCCTTTTTTTTGAAGTCGGTTAATAAACTACAAATAGCATTTAAATTTATAGAAATAAAATAAATATACTTAATAGCTTTGATAGGATAAAATATTCTGATACAATAAAGGCAAACATTGTAAGATTCTAATTACTTATTTATAAGTTACTAGATGAAATCGCACTACTACAGCCTATTTGCGTCCCACTGCTGGGCACAGGCCTCCTCTCATCACGAGAGGGTTTGGGCACTACGTAACCTAAATTAATTTCCTTGTTTACAATTCTTATTATTTTATCATTCTAATAGGGATGACGACAGGATGAATAAATCGAAATTCTAATTAGTCCGTCAGTCAGGTAATAAAAAAATATTAGACACGTATTTTTTGTTTTATCAAATTAACAAAGAATGACTAAGTTAAAACGCATTAAAGTTGGAGAGTGGGGGCTAACTACGTCACCGTTAGGTATAAATCGTACCTAACCGTGACGTTACGTGATCAAAGAAAAAATACGTGTCCAATACTTTTCAATAATCTTCCTGATAGACTAAGGAAAAAAAGTTGTCGTCATCCCTATTGACCTTATTCTGCCGTTAAATAAGTCCATTATTGCACAACAAAACAACGCATACAAATCTCAGAAAATGATTTTCCAGATCGTTAGAAAGTAGGTTAATCTGTTGGTCTATTCTCAAATAGCTACTGAACCAGTGTTTTGTGTTGTTGAGAAGCTGGTGTAACTGACGCGGGGAACTACACTCAACAACAATGAATTCGGGTCACTTTGTATAGCATTTTTGTTGTTCAGTGTATCTTCTTCTTATATACATATACATAAAAACTAGCTTGCTTCGCGGGCAGAACCCGCGACATCTAATTCTGTTATCACGTTCCCGCGGGAACTATGCCTTTTCCGGAATAAAAAGTAGCCTCTGTCCTTTCCCGGGACTCCAACTATCTCCATGCCAAATTTCATCTCAATTGGTCCAGCGGTTGAAGCGTGAAGAGTAACAGACAGACAGACAGAGTGAAAATGGGCGCAACTCGTATTGAAACACTACCACCCGGCGGACACGGCCTATAAAAGCACGATTTCGAACACAATTCGAATGAAGTGTCAATGTTTGCGTGCGAGGAGGTCTGTGTGCATGCGAAGACGTCTGTACACTTGTAAATATGTGTGTACCACTACACGGGCGAATGATTCACTCTCCATCTCCGGATGAAACAAATAACGGTAAGGGCGAGTTGGGCGCGAGTTGCGCGCCGGCTAGATTCAGGCGGGTGATTCCGTGGCCACTCTCTATGAAGCTATATTCTGTGACACTACTTACTTACGGTCGTAATCCACATCACAAACGGATGTCCAAACGCCATTCCGCTGCAGACTTTTCAACATTTTAACCTCCAAATGGCCGCTAGAAATAACTTCGCCCGGGCGTCGAACTCTCAAGTCTCACTACTTACATATTCTCAAAGACTTAGTGCCAAGAAAGAATGGTCTCCATCTACGGCATGAGATGTGATGATTGTGATGAATTGTGATCACCTGGCGCCATTTTGACGTTGAACGATATTAAATTAATTTATGCCTCTTCCTCTGCCAAAAAGCATTAATCAGTTATGTACTAAATTATTTTCTAGTGAAGTTTTGTCAGTGGTTCGTAATTATGAAAGATCCATATAAATAATCATGCTCTGCCCTTTTGCATCTTTTGACATCCTTGAATTAATTCTCAGCTATCCTTTCTTGGAATTTGAAATTTTCATCCTTGGAAGCCGTAGTGGCATATTGGTACGACTTCGACCTACCGCCTGTTATATAATCTGTGAACATGTCAATGCGCTGTCAGACAGATTAGCGCCCATTCATTGTCAATGTCAGATAAGTGAATCAGTGGCTGCGCTCCGAATCGCGCTTAGAGCGCTCACAGCACCTTGCATCCTTATTCCTCTTAGGACTCGACTTTCAAGAGGAAAAGAGATGCAATGTGCTGTGAGTGCTCTGAGCGCGTTTCGGTACGCAGCCTGTATCGAAAGTTTGTTTCCAATTCTTATAATAATTTAATAAATACATTGTGAGTAATGCTGAATAGTTTATTTATTAAATAAAACACCGCCTCTCGATTTGGGTTCGATTCCGGCTCGCACCTCTAAGTTTACAAATGCGAAATTCAATTTGAATTTACCACTGAGCTTTTCGGTGAAGGAAAAACGCCGTGAGGAAACCTGCAGGCATCTGCGAAGCAATTCAAAGATGTTTGTGAAGTCCCAATCCGCACTGGGCCCGCGTGGGGACTATAGCCCAAACCCTCTCGTGATGAGAAGGCCTGTGCCCAGCAGTGGCAAATAGGCTGTAGTAGTAGTAGTAGAAGACGAGCATATTGCACGCAGGACTGATGGCCGATGGGGCGGGAAAATTCTCCGAGTGGTGTCTGCGAACCGGGAGACGAGCTGTCGGTAGGCCTCCGACAAGATGGAGCGACGACCTCGTAAAAATCGCAGGAAGCACGCATCAGTATTATTTCTTAGTGGCAGGTTAAAACGTCGCGCTACGTTACGACTAGTCGTCGTGTAAGGGAATCTACGACGTAGGGCGACGCCACTCGTGCCACGATGAGGCGTCGTTTCGTAAATATTTACGATTCTCGGCGACTTCTTATCGTGCGCTTGTGTATCATCCATAGACGTAAATAATATAGACCCGGTCTAACGTACACGTAATATGTCCCCACTTCCACGGTGTCCAATCCAAAGTTCTGTCACCGAGCGTGCGTGTCAATAAGCGTTTTTAAAAAAACTTTTTTCGATACTGTTTCTCAGTATCTAAAAACTCGTCTCGTTGTTGAAAAAATGTGACCCAGCTTTAGTGTCACGATATAAGTTTAACTTTGGATTGGACACCAGTGAAGTGGGGAAACATGACATGTATCTACGTTAGGCCGGGTCCATACGAAGTATTATTTATGTCTATGGTATCATCATTTCAGCCGAAATACGTTAACTGCTAGCAATAGCGAGTAGCACAGGTCTGAGTGGCGAGCCTTGGGGGAGGTCCATCGGCTTATTGGTCTTACACAATTTCTATATCTAGGTAAGTTTTTGTTTGTATATAGGGATGACGACAGGGTGAAGAAATCTAAATTCTAATTGGTCCGTCAGTCAGGTAATAAAAAAATATTAGACACGTATTTTTTGCTTTATCAAATTAACAAAGAATGACTAAGTTAAAACGCATTAAAGTTCACCGTTAAGTATAAATCGTACTTAACCGTGACGTTACGCGACATTGCAACTCAATATATCTCCGTATAAGTTTGATTACGCGAAAAAAGAAAAAAATACGCGTCCAATACTTTTCAATAATCTTCCTGATGGACTAAGGAAAATAAAGTTGTCGTCATCCATATTGGATTCATGTCTTGTGTTATAGTCGGGCTGTATTGTATTGGCCTAAATCTCGAAATAAAGCTTGTTGTTGCTATTAAATCAACATGGCGGCTTGGCGACTCGATCTGGATTCGCGCCAAAACAGCCGTCAAACTAAACGAAACGTCAAAAAGAACAATAACCTACAAACGATCTTGAACTTTAGTGTGAAAATAATAAAATCGAACATAGGAGTTAGTGCAGTTTAAATTGGAATGAAAAACAAGAGCTGTTGATCTTATTTTTACGAAAGCTATGGAATAGAAGGCTGAAAAAGGTACTGCCGATGAAGAAGATTTAAATGTGCGTTCAGAAATTCAGATAAGGAAGTTATGGCGGATTTTTAAAATATAATCGGGTCAAAGTTTTGGAAGTGATAATGTTAGAAATAATCAAGGATACATAGCACTGCGCAAAGGTGGACGAATGGACGAAGTACTCAGGTACATTATCATGAAACCGTTGTATCATTTACTTATTACCAAATCAACGGATATTTAAATCAAAGTAAAATATGTAGGTACTAATGTGTAAAATAAAATATGAAATTAAACAATGTACCTAACATCTTGTAAACCATGGAAGCAATAAAGAAATAATAATATGTTTCCAATGATATGTCATGTTGTAACCTACATTATTTGCTATAAAAACTGCGATCCACTGGAAGGTTACTATACCTACCTACACAAAAATAATAACCATTTTTGTCGTCCTTCAATCGTTTTTGCAATTGTAAACAAGTTTTTACAAAAAATAAATTTTTGGGTCACGCTTTTATTGCTGACTGTACTTTTCTTTGTAAATCCTTCATTTACCCTTCAAGACGAATCAAACGAGCCCAAATTCGAAGGGTTTATGTAGTTTTATTACGGAGTTCCTATGGCCACCTTCCAGCTCCATCATCAGATCAGCTCCACGTCATCATAATATTGCATTGTTACGCGATTTGCATATTCGTGCAAAATTTCAGCTCAATCGGAAATCGGAAAGTGGGTCAAATTTAACTTGCAAGATTTCATTACATAGTTACATACAGGTCGACCTAATAAAAGCGTGTTAAAAATACCTAACAATATAAATATGCTTCAATATTAATAAATGCCCTGTCCACCACAGAACGACGGCGAGTTCTCTCGGGACAACACCGTAGTGCCGGTGTTGCCACAATTGCCACCGCTGGACAGAGTTGTAAGCATCCGGAACGGATCAGGATTCCGGCTCGAAGGAACAATCCCTGAAAATAATAAAAAAGATTCAATATGAACTAGGGTCTGTGGGGTGAAGCCTATTTACTTTCATGTTACGCCACGCAATCAAGAAATATTGGGACTTTAATGGACAAAAATGCTTTCAGTTTAATTTTATCTCTCCGTCTGGGATCGACATGTGTTGCCCAACATCACTATTCACTGTCCTTGTGGTTCCCAGATGGACCAACAGGGGCACCATGGTCTTTCTTGCCAGAAACGCGGGGCGCATTCCGCGGCAAGTTCACTATTTGTGATCCGGCAAGTGGATCACAAATATCGATAGCTTCAGATTTTATTTGGCTAGGACAAAGGTTGTACACGCTGTCATCAGTTCAGACCATCAGTCGAAATTTGAAGCCGTGTGGTTCGACCTACCGCCTCTCATGCAGAGGATCGGGGGCTCGTAAGTTTACTTATGTGCGAAATTCAATTTGAATTCACCACTGAGCTTTTCGGTGAAAACATATCACCGGCTGCTTTAAGCCCTTACCGGAACACTGCTTTTCGGCGTCAGGTTAGTGGTTAAGACGGTGGTACCAACCCTAGCACTAGGTCTTGCCACATCAAGGTTACACTTTTTCCTTCGAGCCGGTGTCTGTGATAACTATTAGATCTTAGAAAACATCATTAAACTTACTGCCATACATCGCGTGTAAATATTACATCAAATACATAATATAATATTTGTAAATAATTAATTTAAGCTTGAATTTTGGAGTTCCGCTTACCATTCTAGGTTTTGGTTTTTTATTTTTTGTTGTACTAGCTTCTGCCCGTGTCGCGACTTCGTCCACGTGGAATTCGGCTATCGCGTTCCCGCGGGATCTATGCGTTCTTCCGGGATAGCCTCTGTAAGGAAATATAATGACATCGAAATCGGTCCAACGGTTGGAGCGTGAAGAGGTAACACTGACAGAGTTACTTTCGTATTTATAATATTAGTAAAGTGTGGTATCGATGGGCATTTTTTTATTTGAACCACCGGTCATTCTTCAATGGAAGTAATGGAAGCACTGATTAGTTTGAAAGTAGGTAAGGCTGCTGGGTGTGACAGAGTTTCAGCTGAGATGCTTAAAGCTGGAAAGGGTGTAGTTGCGAGTCAGCTGTACCGCCTTTTCAACTTGTGTTGGAGGATAGGCCGAGTACCAAGTGACTGGTGCAAGGCTGTAATCGTACCGTTGTTTAAAGGGAAAGGGTCACAGCAGGAATGCAAAAACTACCGGGGAATCAGCCTCTTAAGTGTTGTGGGGAAATTATATGCAAAAGTATTGATTGAAAGGGTAGTGAAAGAAACAGATGAAAGGATATGGGATGTTCAAGCAGGATTTAGAAAGGGAATGGGATGTACGGACCAGGTTTTCTCCTTACGTGGCATAACCGAAAAGTTTTTGGCTAAAAGTCACAAGGTTTATTGCGTATTCGTGGACCTGGAGAAAGCTTACGACCGAGTGGAGAGGGATGAATTATGGAAGGCCTTGTCTATGAAGGGCGTGGACGACAACCTGATTCGAGCATTAAAATCTCTATATGAGAATTCTAGTGCTTGTGTCAGGGTGAACGGCGCGTACACTGATTGGTTTAGGATTGATAAAGGTCTTAGACAGGGATGTGTAGCGTCGCCGTGGCTGTTCAACGTGTTCATTGATGACTGCCTAAAGGAATTGAAAGAGAAAGAGTGTGGCTTAAGAATGAATGAGTTACTCGTCAAATGTCTCCTTTATGCGGATGATCAAGTAATACTTGCGTCATCAGCTGAGGAGTTACAAGAGATGGTAACAAGTCTGCATGTGTCATTAGAAAGAAAGGGTATGAAAATCAACGTATGCAAGACGAAAGTTCTGGTTTTTGAAAGAGATGAATTTAGGACGTTGTGTGAAATTATGATAGGGGGTAAGAAAGTGGAACAAGTGGATGAATTCATATATTTGGGTTCAAAATTTACTAGGGATGGAAAGTGTGATGGTGACATAGAACGAAGAGTGAATGCTGGAAATTCAATAAATGGGGCATTGCATGCTTTTATGACTAGCCACAAAGTCTCGGCAAAGGCTCGAGTGGCTGTACATAGAGGTGTGCTAGTGCCGACACTTATGTATGGTAGTGAAAGTTGGGTATGGCAGAAGAAGCACGAAAGTAAAATCAATGCTGTAGAAATGAGAGCATTGCGGAATATTGCAAATGTTAAATTGAGTGATAGGGTAAGGAATAGCGTGATAAGGGAGCGGTGTGGTGTGAAAGAGGATGTAGTGACAAAAATAGAAAAAGGTATGCTATATTGGTTTGGGCATATGGAAAGGATGAATGAGAGAAGACTGACAAAAAGTATTTATATGGCTAGTGTGAATGGAGGTGCTGGAAGAGGAAGACCGAGGCGAATGTTCTTGGATCAAATTCAGGACAATCTGATTAAAGGCGTCAAAAGTACTTTAAACCGACGAGCATGTATGCGGAACGGGATGAAAGTTGAAGAAGCGAGAGAAGTATGCAAGAGTCGTAGCAAATGGAAAGAAGTGGTCTCTGCCTACCCCTATGGGAAAAAGGCGTGATATTATGTATGTATGTATGTATGTATGTCATTCTTCACTTTATTTCTTTCGTTTTATTTTTGTTTAGTTTAATTTTAATACTAATCCCTGTTTCATTAATTTCATGTTTTCTACTTTTATGGTAAAAAATTACTTTTAATGCTTACGAATTAAGATGTATTAATTGTTACTTATAATGATGACTTGTGTTGTAGTTTATTGCACACTGTTGTGTTGTGAAATGAGAAATGTATGAAGTACTTTCGTAAACAAATAAGGCAGTCAGTACAGGGTATATCTAATTACAACGACGTTCATTCATTATTTAGGTACCTGCTCGTAATGAGTAGAAAAATAATTATAGGTAGGTACTTACTAGCCTTAGGCCGCGATTTTGAATGCGCTTAAACATTAATAGCATTTTCCATACAAATAAAGTGACCCGAATTCATTGCTGTACAGTGTATTTGAAAAATTCAATTGCCTAAATTAATGAAACCAACACTAGAGTAATATCTTTTTTAAGATCTTTACATCACCCTTGGCCATAAAGTGGGATTTTCTGCCCGCTACGCGGAGAGAAAATCTCACTTCTTGGCCAAGGCAAGACGTAAAACTTTTGACAAACCACGGGCGGTAATTCGTAAAGCCCCAGATCGCATATTTATGGCCCTCACTTTCGATTCGGGCCACAGAAACCTGCGGTCTGGGACATTTACGAATACACCACCCTAGGTCTGTAATGTACTATTAACTGTCTAAAACTTCGGGTCGGAAATCCTTTGAAACCGGGGACGTGAATACACAACATAGCCTTCGCCAGTGCCGCATTAGCCCATAAGCAAATTAAGCAATTGCTTAGGGCATCACGTCTTAGGGGGCACTAAAAACGGCAAAAACAGCACCAAAAAAATTGCTTTGTCCATGGGGGTTAGGGGGGGACTTGGATGGAGACTCAGCCGTGGATTGTTTAGGGCATCAAGTAATCTTAATCCGGTACTGAGCCTCGCTATATGTTCACACGAAATCCCATAGATCCCTATTTATAAATCCGAATGGCGCCCCTGGGCCTGTATTCGAAGTCTTAGACTTCGAATATAGGTCCTGTTTGTACTTTGTACGTCTTTATATAGCAGTAAAAGAATGCCAATAATTCCAGGACGACCTGCAGAACAAGCCGGTGCTGGACAAGGAGATCGACCTGAACAAGATATTCACGCCCGCGCCCGATGCTGAGGAGTATCTCATCAAGAAGGACAGGAAATTTGGTGAGACATTCCTCATCATTATCACCGTGTTAGCACAGAATATTTAATAATACTACATAAAGAATGGTCACGGAATCAGCCGCCTGAATCTAGCCGGCGCACAACTCTCGGCTAACTCGCCCTTACCGTCATTTATTTCATCCGGAGATGGAGAGTGGATCGTTGACCCGCGTAGTGGTACACACACATTTACAAACATTGACACTTCATTCGAATAGTCTTCGAAATCGTGCTTTTATAGGCCGTGTCCGCCGTGTGACAACAGTGGTGAGCATAGAGCACTCTGTTATTTGGCGACAGGTAAGCGGTTAAGACAGTGGTATACTAACCCGGATGGACCTAACACTAGGCCCTACCATATCAGCAGGTTCGCTACATATCACCACCTTAGCCGATTTAGGTACTCGACTAATAAAATAAAAATAAAATAAACCGCGTCCTACTAAGCACAACAATCGAATGAAAGCCCTGAAAATAAACTACAGATAAGCAATGCCTAAATAATTAAGGGTAGGTATTTAATCATCTTACTCTCATTTCGTTTAAAAATGAGCACCTACCTCCTATAGGATCGCTCACGCGTCACGTGAACTTTAAGCAACTAGTTTTAAAGTTCAACTTGACGCGTGAGCGATCCTATAGGGAACAGCGAGATCCCTTCTTCGAACATAGCCCCCGGGGGACCGAGCTTTGCTCGGGTGAAAATAGCTAAAACCGAGTTTTCTCAGATATGAGACCTATCTAGATCGATTTGTCGCCCCCGTAAACCCCTACAATCCAAATTTCGTCCAAATCGTTAGAGCCGTTTCTGAGATCACTTGGATAAATAAATAAAGAAATACATAAACAGAGAATATACAAGATTAGCGCGTTTAAAGTATAAGATATTCCATTCTAGAATTCTAGTAGGTATCTTTTTATTACAAAATTTTTTCATTAAAAAATAGAACCGACTTCAAACTCCGATAGCCTATGAAGTTGGTGTCAAGTTCACTATAAGATAGTCATAGCTTTGGGGCGGTTCACTTGACACCGACTTCACAGGCTGTCGGAGTTTGAAGCAGGTTCTATTTTTTTATCTAAAATTTTTTTTCGGCTATACTTTCCAAACATGTGTACGATGGGACGTAAGTCACACTGTAGTCTTTGAAATTGATGCCAAAATCATACACATGCTAACAAATTTCGAGGAGTTCCCTCGTTTTGTCATGGATCCCATCATCAGAACTAAACCAAATTATTAAAAGGGTTCAAGTTGGAGGTACACCTTTCAATAAAAAAAAGAATCATCGAAATCGGTTCACAATTGACGGAGATATGCGTGGTCATACATAAAATATATATATATATATATATATATATATATATATATATATATATATACGCGTCAAATTGAGAACCTCCTCCTTTTTTTTTCGTCGGTTGATGAAAATACATACAGTCCAAATCGGATAAGCCGCTTGTAGATCTTCAAGCGAGCTCGTCTATAGGCCACTGGTTCTAATTTTAATTGGGAACGTGTTTAGAGTCGCCAGCTGGATCTATGGAATGAAGTACCTACAGAGATTAATTAGATCGCTAAAATTGGCTTTAATCCAATGTTACAGAACTTTGGATTCGAGGATTCACATCTTACTGATGCCCCCTAAACTAGCCGAAATGATTAGTGCCGTCTCTACCGTAAGGGCACACGGGGCCCGGGCCCCCATACTCAGGGGGCCCAAAGGACAGACGGTAAAAAATATAAAATCACAGCAGAAACATCCATACTAACTTTATAAGTGCGAAAGTAACTGTCCGTCTATCTATTACTCTTCACGCTTAAACCGCTGAACTGATTTCCATGAAATTTGGTATGGAGATAGTCAAAGGTCCCAAAAAAGGACATAGGTTACTTTTTATCCCGGAGAAAAGCATAGTTCCCGCGGGAACGCGATCGATAGTCGTTAGTCATGGGCCGGACTCAGCTGAAGCCGCGGCGTCTTTTGGTACGCGGATGAGTATCCTAATATACCTACTACTTCCTTCATTTCCAGAGAAGACCTTCGCGTCGTCAGCGTTCTACGTGCCCGGGGTACATCCCACGATGAAGGAACAGATGGACCTGGCGCGGGCCATCTCCAAGAGCCTAAGTGACTCCAGCAACCACATGAGCCGAGGGCAGAGCATGTATGTCAACCGGAAGAAACGCTCAGTGAAGTGGGTGCACGAGGGACGAGGTTAGATATCTGAAATTCCTCGTATATTTTATACCAAACCAGCCTTGCACGGGTATTAGAAACCTAACAGGCACGACAAAAAAGAATCATTCAAATTGGTCGAGCAGTTCTCGGGTTATCTTAAGATTCTAATAAGTACCTGCACCTCCAACGGCTATACGGGCCAGAGGGCGTGCAACCAGTTCTACACCATCGAGCCTTTGTTCGAACCAGCCAAATAAGCAGATTGCTATGCGTACCACACTACGGTTTGTGGTCACTAACGCAGCCGTTGGAGGTGCAGGTATGAATACTGAAGAAGAAGAAAGAATAGAGTAACGGGTGTACCTAACTATAATATTGATAAACGAAACGTTCCTATTTCTATCTCATAGCAGTATCCGTCTGATTCACGATAAAAATAATAAAACATTCTGCCAACCTCAGTAGCTAACTTCTCAGTAGGTAACTTATTCGGCAGGTTGGTTTTTATGAGTGGATCAAAAGTAACGTCAAAACCTTTTCGTTTCCAGGTCGCAACACATCAAACCTAAGCACCACTCCCACACCAGTAGCCAGTCACGACACCTATTACCGTCCTCCTTCCAGCCTTCGCAACCAGAAGACCTACCCAAAATCCGCTCTAAAACACTCCCTCCCTCTCCCTTCCATCGAGCCGTTCCCCTTCCCAATATCCCCACCAACCATCAGTACCCGTGACATACCGTTACCAGTTACAAAGTTGAACGACGTGTATGCTGCCCCAAAGAGTCCCCGCTTGCCCCTGGTCTCTGGCCCCAACTTCAACGTGGCCCCTCGAGGATGGGGCGAGATGAAGGACTACTACAGACCTGTCGCTCTGGATATTGGTGGACATTCTGCTGTTCCTTACTCTGATTTTTAATTAGTTTGATGGAATGAGGCATTGTGGTGGTGTTGGAATGTATAGAGGATGGTGCGTGCTGTGTGGCACGCAAGCGGTGTGACAGATCTTGTGAGAACTACTGCTACACGGATGCAGACGCGCCGCAATGTAAAGGTCTCGACGCAATGCTTCATTTCCTTTCAGTTTTGTATATCTCTAAAATTTGTAACTTATAGGTTTCGATAGCAAAAAAACTATCATTCTCGCGCTCAACTTATTCAAAATTTTACGTGATTTCATAAGTATTTTAATTTTTATTAGGAAACGAAAGAAAAGGATTTAGGGCAATGCAAAGGCCATGGAAATCCCTCCGCGTTATATTCCATCGAAAATGTACCACGCTTTTTATTTTGACGTTTAGTTAAACAACTATAAAATAAATAAATAAAAATGTCGCAAAACTGCTGGCACTTTGTACACCAAGTTCATGTTTTCACGAATCGAAATACAAAATAATGGACCGTTAAGTCCATACTGTTCGATTGTAAAATAAAACGAAAATGTAGGTATGTTTTTGAAGAGGTCATTTCGAAATTTTTTGTCTGCTATCGAATACAAATATATCTGTCTACAAACGAAAATGTACTGTCATAAACGTCATAAAAGTATAGAAGACATTTTTTTGTACAATCACTTAACTATGCGAAATGTTATACAAGGAAACATTGAATTTTATACAGATTTGAATTCCATTACTATTTTTATATAAAACAAACGATAGTACGTAATTGTTATATGACAATTATAACTTCACCAAAAATACAACATATCATGAAATGAGCGCCTGAAAAATATCCATGAGAGCTTTTGCTAATAATTTATAAAAGTAATATTAAGTTATAATAATTATAAGTTGTGTTGTAAATGTCTATTGTATGTATAAAGGAATATAACCCATTCAAGTCATTAAACTAGTCATGTTGATTTCATAATTAATATTTGAAACTGCAATATTAATTCATATACACTTCTCATGTAATGTAGATTTAATAGAAAATCCAATACTTACTTAATAATAATTAAGTATTTCTTTTTTAGGGTTTGAAGTAGTACTTATTTGTGGTTGAAAATTTATATATTTTTTCTTATCGCATTTAAATGCTACTTTTTTGTTTTGTTTCAGTTTTAATATTTTTATGTATGTTGAAATACGATACATCTAATGCTCCTAATAAATATAAATGTTTGTAGCTGTTTTAGATTATACATTAATTTGATTATATCCCTACATAGGTGTAACATTATCATGTATGGACTATATTTATATGAGTTAAGTAATTATAAGTTATATAATTTATATATAAATACTTTTTAACTACTAAAAAATGTGACGATTGTTGTACTTTTTGATTTGATTATTGTGATTGTGAATATTTTTGTACATGAAGTTAAATAAATTATTAATTCAGTTATTTCGTTTTAATTATATACTTTAAATGTTTTTTTGCACTTACCCACTTGCACCTACGTTTTTTCATTAAAAATCTTGACACCATTCATCAATAAGTTAATCGTTACTGAGTGCCAGACAAACAACGCACCGCCCAAACTAATGGTCGTAGAATGATGAGATTTTGCACGTAGGTAAGTAGGTTTCTTAGGGAGTGCAAGAGAGGATTTCCCGAAATTCCTTCGGGAACGGGAAAAATTGAGAACTACGCGGGTAATATACCGTAGGCTGCGCTTAGGTAGGTAGCTTTATCATTTTTTTTGTCTGACCGTCCGCAGTTTAACTGGGAGATGCTTAGTTCTAGAAATCTTAAAAAAATAATGGCTTTGTGATAACCATTTTGA
This sequence comes from Aethes cnicana, assembly GCA_963971205.1. NCBI lineage: Eukaryota > Metazoa > Arthropoda > Insecta > Lepidoptera > Tortricidae > Aethes > Aethes cnicana. The sequence continues at coordinate 878,776 of OZ020297.1, forward strand.
GTGTCGTGGTCCCCCGCTGCCAGCCGAAATGTCATTTTGAGACGACATCCCAAACTATGATGTCATATTACACTATTTTTGTACTCCTCTACTGTTATTTGTAAGAAACATCGCAAACTATGATGTCACATTACACTATTTTTGTACTCCTCTACTGTTATTTGTAAGAAACATCGCAAACTATGATGTCACATTACTCACATTACACTATTTTTGTACTCCTCTACTGTTATTTGTAAGAAACATCGCAAACTATGATGTCATATTACACTATTTTTGTACTCCTCTACTGTTATTTGTAAGAAACATCGCAAACTATGATGTCACATTACACTATTTTTGTACTCCTCTACTGTTATTTGTAAGAACTAAGAACCACACACAGACACTTTTGTAAGGACCTACAAAATAAGTCAGGAGAAAAGTCTATAGTCTATTCCCCATAAAGCAGTGCTGTTATGGTCAAAACGACATTGCGGTCTGGAGCGAGTAGTGTCAATTTCGAAACAAAACTACAATATCTTTAAACAAAACTATAATAAGTACTTAGTGGCCAGTTTGGTGAATAATTTTTAACCTACGAACTTCTACGTGTACAGTCGCGTGAGGATGCTAGTATCAAAATAATAGATAGACAACTCTCAGGTTAATGACGACAAATTACACTTAATGATGGGATTAAACGAACTTACCTGAAGTGAAGTTCTATCCTGATTGTATGTAATATTTGTTTCGAATATAACTATGCAGCTTCGTCAGTCTTGCGGCCCAATTGACGCGTATTCAAAGCTAAATAAAAAGAAAATAACATCCTGGCAACACCAAACTGTCATTTAGTTCAGAGCACCAAGTTAAATGAATAATTAAGAAAGTAGTATTTAATTTATATTAAATACTACTTGACCCTCGGGAGGTGAGTGTTTATCCTACCCTCACCGGGGTGGGAGGGATATTCTTATATATTCGAAACAAATATTACATACAATCAGGATAGAACTTCACTTCAGGTAAGTTCGTTTAATCCCATCATTGTATGTAATATTTGTTTCGAATATAACTATGCAGGATGTTCAGAGAACAAAAAGTAATCATTCTCCAAACAAGACCTAAATAATACAATATTTATGAACTTATAAGTCTATTCTAACTAGACTATAGTCAATCATAAATAATTATATATGAAAGTTTAACCTTATATCCATGAATCTAAAGGATATACCTAGAATTGTCACCTACATACATTAACAGTTATAACACAACAGACTCGTGGCTCATGTTCAGTTTGAATTCAAAAGTTCACTTCATTAAGAATAACAAACAATGTTTTATACATTTTTATGATTTAGTGATGTTAGCTCCATAGTAACACCTAAACAATGCAAGTGAAATAACAGATATCAGCGGGGCGAGCAGAATATGCTACACATTACATCATGTAACACATGGTTGTCTGTTCCACAACCATCTCCCGACCGTTAATGTAAATTGTCTCTTAATTTGAAGCTTTAAAATGTAACAAAAGTTGGTCGTTCCTATCCTATAATTTAAACTGTACAACACAACTAGAGTTCCTGAGCATTTGAGCAAGGAACCAAAACCAAAGAACTGGAAATTCCAGACACTGGACAAAATTTCTCAACTACCTACCTTGCTGTAAATATTACACAAATTAAGGTATGAGGTATGGTAACCGAATCTCGAATGAGTAAACTTATGATTGTATATATGATTAAGTAATAAGTAAGGAATAAATAATATAAAATTGTCGCTTTCTCTATAGGTGATCCAAACGGTCGTTACTGTGACCGGTTGTGAATTTATTATTATAGATTACCAGCATAAGTTCTCATATGATGTATTCACATTCAACGTCAAAATTACAAGTAAGATACAGTTTTATTTATGGCATAAGTATAAGAACTCAAACAACAGGATTTTTTTTTTTAACTGCCTATAAAGTTCCTGAATAATTTATATAATTTATTACTTCATTGAACAGTGTTCATCGATCAACAAAGTGCATATAGTACAGAACTTCTGGTGATAAATCATCTTCTGAAAGTCAGCTCCCGAAATTAAAGAGCTTGTAAAATATCTGAAATCAAATCAAGTCCATGTATGTACCTTAGGGGTTCAACTACCATGTCCAACTACAGAAATCTGCTATCTGGATAAAGTTTCCATTACAGCCATTAGTTTCATTTCATTGGGAACTCGTAGTAGGCGTCGTAATTTATTTATATTTATTTTAAGTTAAAAATTCAATTTAGGGGTTATCACTTAAGGACCTCTCACACTCACAATCTACCCTTACGTTTAGAGCAACCCCTTACATCAAGTAATCAAGGTATTAAGTGATCAGTAGTTTTCATAACATAAGTATTTAATAAAAAATACGGTCCTGAGTGCCTGCTGCACAATTTGTATAATAGCTCATAAAGCGAATACATGAAGCTCCAATTACAAATATATATATATATATATATATATATATATCGAGACCCGTCTGAAAAGCATCTTTAACAACACCTCAGATATTTGGATTTATCACTCATCATGCAAATGTGCATTTTAATGTTAATTCACTTTAAGTACTGTAATAGTAAGTATCGAACGTTTCGTTGTCTCTGCCTTCACCAACGGGAAGCAGGTATGAGCTTTTTGGTAAGTAATACCGACTGTGTGGTGGCAATCAAATTGATTAAGTATTGTTAGTTTCAACGAAACTAAATTCACCTTCAGAATTTGGCCATGTCAATAAAATCTTCCAGCGGAAGGCTACAGGACCATAATTTATTTATTTATTTATTTAATAAAGAACCACCTTCATAATCTGACCATGTCAACAAAATCTTCCAACGGAAGACTAAAGGACAATAATTGGTCATACGCTCTTTGTCAAAAGTGAATTACTAAAACAACACGAGCTTATAACTTCGAGCTTTTAACTTTCAACGAAAGTATACCATATCACAACGTGATACAGTCTCTCATGCTCATTCATAATATTACGAGTATGTACATTCAGTTTAAAGTTTCCAACGGAAGCTACTTTAAATTATAGTACTGTATTGTATATTCACTTTTATTAAAAATACTATTATTCTTTAATAATTTCCCAAATAAATATTTTCAACACTTTCATAACATAACTATGTCGGGAACTTCAGCAGAACCTGCTGGCTGCTCATTCCTGTACAATTTGTACATAGGTATATCCGAAAATAAGCAAATATTACATCTGCATGCTGAATGAGAACATATATGTATTACCAACCCTATTCAGAAAATTGGTAACGCTAGTTTCAGCAATCTTTAAGCTTATCGCTTCGCAAAAAATGTTATATGAAATTTTTGCCGTCGGCATTTTAGCAGGAGGCAAATTTTTATGAAAAATAATAACCTGTCTGTACTCGAAGACCAGACTATGCGAGCAACATGTGCAAATAGCATAATTATTATAAATAATTACAAATTCTACCAGGTATATGATAAGCTTGTTAGAAACTAAGAACACTATGATATAAAATACCAACATGAAGGTTCCCAGGGTCCAGCCCAGGGTATGTAGCCCAATCAGGACAAAAATAGCACCTGATAATACTAGCACTACTTAAGCCTTTTGTCATGGTCTATAGTCCTGTGTCTGAGTAACAATTAAAAACATAGCAAGGGTTGCAATATGTGCAGGACAGGAGTGATGGCTGATATTTGTCCATCTATATAAATATGATATTAGGATATCACTATGGGAACTGAGCCACTAATATACATAAGTCTTTTGAAACTGGCAGCACTCTTACTGCAGTTTACACCGTTGGTGTTTAAGATTGCTTATAATGTACTACTGTATGTACAATTCATATCTTGTGATAATTAAATTCTCAAGTTTTGTATCCCAGTAAAGTAACTGAAAATATTATTTCCATCCTGAAAAGGGCAATAATAATAATAAGCCTACGGAACGTAGACGACAAATGGGAGCGCCGACGTCGACGCATTGCTATAATATTTTGCGCAGGCGTCCATATTTCTAATAGACCTCAAGTCCAGGTTACCATTACATTAAATGAATATGGGGTAATGAAAACAAAAATAAACAAATAATTGTAGTAAAATGACTTTATCCATGTGAGTACAAAAGAAAACAAGAAATTTTTCAAAAGTACCTACTTAGTAGAATTACCAGGTAGATCATTTAAAGGAAAAGAAAACTTATTACTAGGTTTATTGATAGTTAATTCAATTCAATTCAATTCAATTTTTATTGCAATCATATGGTTATACAGATGGTCTTATTCGTTATCGGAATTACTTCTATTTTCAGTAAGCAAAATAAATAAAGCCCATTGTCTAAATTTGTAATTTGGAAGGTTCGATTCCTAATCTAATCTAAAAATAAATCTCATAATATGACTACCAACATCATTACTAAAAACTGTATAATGTGGAAATACCTTTCCTCAAAAGACCATTAAGGTACTCAAAATAACAATAAAAATCCGGCCATGAAAGGTTGGAATGCTTAGAAAGTCCTCAAGTCAAGAATATTGTCTCTAATTTTTAATACATTAACAATGTATAATTATTAAGTTTTTAACCACTTTTATTTCTTGTCATTAACTTTAGATTTGGTACATACTCATTCATGTGCCTCTTTAAACCTAAACATTTTATTACTAAATGTTATTTTTAAGTATGTCTATCTTACTCATGCATACATATGCTAAGCTGTACGCTTGTTACTTAGTCCAGTCCATTGACATTGTGACCTAAAAAGCTTGTTAATACTTGGTAAGAAATAGTACCTATATGTGCATGTGCAATGATTGTCAGCGTGTCTAACATTTACATATAATGCAAATAAATATTTACTGTCTAAATGGGTTATCTAAATATGCTTTATATTCTCATATTATAGTCTACAGGACACAGTAATTCAGGGGAGACCCTCCAATATACAACATCTCACAACATCAAACTAAAAAATCAAGTAAATAGGTATTATGAGTTCCAATAAGTTCGGGTGATCAATATTTTAAGAACTTTAAAATATATGATAGAAATTGGTTCTGATCTTTAAAATTTGCAATATATTACTAAAGACTACCAAGTTTTTAATTTCACTGATCATTTTCTGTACATTTTTAAGTAGGTAATAAAAATGTTTGAAAGGGTTTTTGAAAAACAACAATCTTATGCCTAGAACTAGAACATACAGTTAAATTAATCAACTGAGGCCCATTATTTGGGTGTTCTTATGCATAAATGCATATAGTATCGAGTATTAAAACCATATGTATAAAGATGTACTATTTATTTACCTAGCGGTGCGGAGCACTGCATCATAATATAAGTCTGTGACTGTAAGAATAGATAGTTATACCAGAAAGGAACTGCAATAGCTACGATCTTTGATATGGGTGTCCTTCGTATGGAATGGACACCCTTTGATTTCAATAAAGGTACTGGCCACCCAAATCATCTGGAGGTGTTTCAGCATCTTTACTATTTATTTGACAAAAGATATATATGCACTGGCTACTCGTTCAACTCACTGTTTGAAATACCCTATTTAGATTGTTTGATGTTCGGTTCGGCAGTAGCGAAAAATTATAACCTAACTTTTGAAGAACGGAAATATAGATCGCTTCATTGTTTGTTTTATTATGATAAATAGATTATGTAGATAGCCACGAGTCTGTTTTTCAAATAGGTATTTACATACTCACTCACTTAAGTATCTTTCATTTTGGGGACCCAAAGTAGGTACACCGATACTGTTGCACTGCACAAGGAGGGATTTCGACCATATATGTTGTAGTCCACACTTATTTCAAGTTTTATATACATTTGCAACTGTTGAATCATCCTTTTTAGCAAGTTTTATAGAATAAAATAATTAAAAACTTGGATATCAACAAAAAAATATCGCGTCGGAGGGCGCGAGAACTAAGAATGACAGTTTGGTGTTGCCAGGATGTTATTTTCTTTTTATTTAGCTTTGAATACGCGTCAATTGGGCCGCAAGACTGACGAAGCTGCATAGTTATATTCGAAACAAATATTACATACAATGTTACTTCTAGACTAGTTTTTCTCGCGGAACTACTTATGGTAAATAGGCGTAACCTTGTGGCGCGTGAACGTTTCCGTTGTATGAAGTTTACTGGTTGTCAATTGGCCTTTGGCCTTCCGGTTTAGAGGGAAATAATAAATACTGAATTACCACCAGTAATAAATATATACAAATACTACTTCTGCTTTTCCCCGCAACTTCGTAAGCGCAGAAATATTAAATGTAAAATCCCGTTTTTTTCCCGTTCCCGTGGGAATTTTGCAAAATCCTTTCTTAGCGGATGCCTACGTCATAACATCTACCTGCATGCCAAATTTCAGATCGATCCGTCCAGTGGTTTGGGCTGTGCGTTGATAGATCACTATGTCAGTCAGTCAGTCAGTCACCTTTGAGTTTTATATATTTAGATTCCTTGGGACATTTCACATAAATACTAATATAATTTTAATTTTATCTTCGTTTCGTCACACAAATCTTGCCCCTTGGACAGACCGACTAAAAACCTAAGGACACGGTAAAAACCACATAAACTTCAATGTGCTATACTGAAGAATTAATAATATAAATATTTCGTCAAGCCAATCGGACTCTTAAGCGGTTTTCAATAAAGATTCAAATAAATTGATTCAAATCGCGCCAACTATGCTATTTTTTTGCAAGGAACGTTGACTTTTTTCGTGTCACTGCTAAACTTGGAAATAAGTAGTACTATAATAAAAGTAATACAAGATTTTTCGTGAAAACTATTAAAATATTTCATGAATACAGGATGTCATAAAAATATCCGTAAAGCCGAAAGGGGGTTAAATGATCACTTATAAAGACCATTTATAATATTTAAAGCCCGTAATAACAACGTATTACATAACAAAAAAACATTAATATAAGATTTTAAAAGATCTAAAGTAGGTAGGTAACGTAGCGACCTAAACTACTAACACTTATTTTTTCGTAAGGAACATGAAATTTACAGGAACTACAACATGGTTTTTACTGAATCTTAATTTATTCGGCTTGCGTCTTACAGGTAGAAGCATTTTGAAGAATGAAATACAAAAAGCCGTTAAAGTAAACATTAAAATAGGTATTACCCCTCTGTCTAATTAATCTATGCTAGCTCCGGTTCTTTGATTTGACAGCTTACTAGGGTTGGCAATGTTTTTGGCCTTGAAAATTTATTGTTTTGTATAATACAATACAAATACTATTTATTGAACACCAGAGTAAATAGAAATAAAACATACATAACATATATCTAAAGGTATACTTACATACCATAATTTGCCAAGAAATACTACCGTATATTTATCAAGTCCAATCAAGTCATTATTTCTAATCACGGCAGTTCACAAGGGTCATCAACAATGTCAAGCTTATGAGAATAGTTAATTCAGAAAAGAACAAGTAAAGAAATTAAAAATAAACTACAAATAGCATTTAAATTTACAGAAATAAAAGAAGGGTTCCCATCACGCAGGCAGCATTCCCTCGCTGTATGGCAATAGCCAGTGTTTAAGCTTATTAGTATTTGTTGAATCTTAATGATATAATCAGTACAACACTGTATTACGTGAAAATTACGAAAATGGTAATACATACATATTAATTACACACCTACAATATTCTCATGATGATGAATGATGATGATGATGAAGATGACATATGTGTATTTATTGCAGTTGAACTAAAATGTATTTAAATTTTAAAAACATATTGTCATTGTCACACATAAACCCTTTATAGCACACATAAAAAACTGTCAATTCCGCATAGTGGGGGCTTTCTTCAATAACCTGATTTTCAAGTTTCTCTCCAACATGTACACAAACACAGGCGAAGCGCATGACGTACTGGCCAGTACGTGTTCAACATTAGCAAGGGACGACGAGTCCCGTCTGTGTGTTTTTTTTTTTAATTCTTCATTCCGGCCTTTTATGAATGAAAATAAAGGCATTTTAACTTTTTAAAATGTGGCCAGTGACGTGACTGACTCGTAGTGACGATTTTTTAAATCGTATTGTTCGTTATCATTTTTGTACGGTTTGTTTAATTTTAAAACAATGCGTGTTTGATAACGTGTTCGGTGATTTTTTTTTAAATTCGTTTTGCTGTTTTGTGCCGTGTAAGTATTTTAGTAAGTTTATGTTGGAATAATTTATATTTGAATTACTTGGATTTACTGCTTCACCAAGACATCATACATTTTTTTTAAGTAAAAAATGTTTACGTATGAAATAAATTTTTACTTAACATCCTTGTTATCAAAATCTACTTTGGGTAAAATTCGTATAAGGAAAAAATAAGTTACCTACTCGTTAATCTAAATTAGCAAATATGAAAAACAAAATTTAGCCACGTTTTTAACCAGTAAAACCTGATTCGAAATAAAAAAAACTTATATATATATATATATAGGTATAAAAATGAATCGCCGTGTGTTAGTCTCGCTAAGGCTCAAGAACTGCTGGACCGATTTGGCTGATTATTTTTTTGTTTTATTCCCTGTGATTCAGGGAAGGTTTAGAAAGAAAAAAAACTATATAAGGAAGTAATCCGTAGTGATACGAAGTTCACCGGGCCAACTAGTAGGTATAAATAAAGATATTTTTTTATAGTAAAGTAAATTAAAGTCAATCGATAAGATTTATTTCATTTTTCTTTTAAAGTCACTGAATTCGGTTCCAGCTGTTTCAACATTGACAGCTGTCAGTTACCTAACAGCTGATTGGAACCGCAAGTATCGTAGTGACGTCATTATAGAGGAACGATCTTGTCACTAGGGCTGCGTTCCAAATCGCGCTCAGAGTACTCACAGGACCTTGCATCCTTTTTCCTCTTGAAAGTCGACTCCTATGAGGAAAAGGGACGCAAGGTGCTGTGAGTGCTCTGAGCGCGATTCGGAACGCATCCTAGGTGGTCTTGGATTTTTAATATTAATTAAATAATTGTAGTATTTTTTTTATTACATTTACGGTTCATGCGATATTTTTTTTTATGCATTTTAATTAGGTACTACAGAATATATAGTTATGTTAACCATGCTAATATTATAAATGCAAAAGTTACTCTATCTGTTACATCTTCACGCTTCAACCGCTGGACCGATTTGGATGAAATGTAGCATGGAGAAAGTTAGAGTACCATGGAAAGAAAGACATAGGCTACTTTTCATCGCGGAAAAAGGCGAAGTTTCCACGGGATCGCGATAACAATTCCACGCGGGCGAAGTCGAGGGCAGAAACTAACAGACAGACCGGCAGTCGCAATATTATTATGGGTACAAAGGTAATGTTTCGTAACATGACGCGATGTTGTGCTGACACCGGGTCATGCGCCGATATTAGACATAGACATAGACATAGATATTGGCATAGTTAGATTAATTTAAATATACCTACTAACTATTATTACTAAAGAAAATATAACTTACTAGCTACTGCCAGCGACTTCGCCCGCGTGGAATTCTGTTATCGCGTTCCCGCGGGAATTATGCGTTTTTCCGGGATAAAAAGTAGCCTATGTCCTTTCCCGGGACCCCAACTATCTCCATGCCAAATTTCATCTCAATCGGTCCAGCGGTTGAAGCGTGAAGAGGTAACAGACAGACAGACAGAGTTACTTTCGCATTTATAATATTACTAGCTTCTGCCCGCGACTTCGCCTGCGTGGAATTCGGTTATCGAGTTCCCGCGGGAACTATGCGTTTTTCCGGGATAAAAAGTAGCCTATGTCCTTTCCCAGGACCCCAACTATCTCCATGCCAAATTTCATCTCAATCGGTCCAGCGGTTGAAGCGTGAGAGGTAACAGACAGAGAGACAGACAGTTACTTTCGCATTTATAATATTAGTATGGATTAGTTGACCCGGTGAACTTCGTATCACCACGGACTCAAACAAAGTTATTTTCTCTTTCTAAACCTTCTCAAAATCACGGGGAATAAAACAAAAAAAAACAGCCAAATCGGCCCAGCCGTTCTCTAAGCCTTAGCCAGACTAACACACGGCCATTCATTTTTAATATATAAGATTTTCAAATACATAATTTTATTACCTATTTTCATGGAGAAATAATTTAGTTATTTGCCCCCCCCAGTGCTCATTTGATACATTGGGACTTGACACACATCCTTGAATAGCGTAGATGTGTCAGGATATCAGGATGTTTTCCTTTCAAATTCAAATTCAATCATTTATTCAGCAAATTGGCAACAAACTCAAGCAGAAGGCCTTTTTTCTAAATGTTCACATAGTTACCAAATTTACATTTGCTTTACATGTATAAAATATACATATAGGTACGTACTAAAATTACATTGAAGGGATGTATAGTCCCTTGCTCAGCGTTAGGTAAATAAAGTCGGGGATAAGCTAAGGGTAGTAATAATAGTAAAGGTACATCTTAGCGGTTTGATCTACAACCTCTCGTGCATAGGATCGGTTTTCAAATCCCAACATCCCGGGTAAATAGTAGCAGATAAAAGCATTTCAATCGAAACTGCATTTTTTTTAAATCGTTTAAAAGCATACGAGCGCATCCGGGTGGAGCGCTAATTATTCTTAGCATGGAACCTCTAGAGAAAGTAAGGAGATGGCCACATGATATATGTCTAGGAGGTAGTAGGGGGGGCGAAGTTATGTGCACACATGAGTGAGTTCTAGCTTGTTGTAATTTTGGACCATTCGAAGTTTGTGGTTTGGGAACTGGTGTATTTCTTTATTAAGTACCTACTCGTAAGTATAATAACTGGCAATAACAGAAAAAGAAACGTTCTTGTTGCCATTCATAAAATTGATATGAAAATATGTACCTAACCTATACTTATAAGCTGCTTTCTAATTTCGTTAATTCAAGTTGAAATAAAATTTACTAGGAGTATGTTGTGTTACCACATAGATACATAATTTATTCTTAGATTCACGATTGCATTAGTTCTGTGAGTGTATTTTAATGTTGCAGAATGGATACGCTTTGAACAGGGCGGATAGAGCGACGGACAAACATGGCAGAAGCCGGACAGCAAAGCATGTCCCCGTTTTTAAGACAGGTACAGTTTTTTTATTTACATTTATTACCTATCGTGATTCTTTTATTATATTACACTGGGGGCGTTAATGTGGCGAGAACGTATATTTTGTGATGTTGAAGTTATGAACTTTTCAATTTATGTTCTAAATTGATCTGGTAATGTTATTATTATTACTACTTATAGTCATTCATTAAATACCTACACTGGTCTACAGTGATTTTGTTGCCCTAGATATGAAAGTGATTTTGGGTCTATTTATGCACACAATTCATGAAACTATAAATGATTTTGTAAGATTCGCTCTGTTTTTTTTTAAATCTTGATTTTTCATTTTACATTACAAAAATCAAAAAACGACAAACAAAATAACAGATATTTTTATATTGTCAGTTATGTTTTAAGAAATTAGGATACATCGAAGAAAATAAAGAGGAAAATCTCGAAATATATTTTATATTTCCATAAGACGCCTTTTATGAGCTTTTCTTTTATAATTAGCCTAATCATGACGGGAAAATTTAATTTAATTTTTAATAAGCCGATAATCGTTCAAAATATTAGATATGCAAAAATCATGAAAATACAAGTACATTGAGAACTTTCATGAATATATTCATAATCTAGGCACCCGAAAACGTAAAAATTTGCGATGATATCCAGGGCAACAAAAAAAAAGTTTTTTTTGTAGAGCTGTGATATCTTCGGGACCGGCAACGCACCGGTGACGCGTCTGGTGTTACAAATGTCTATAGGCGGCGGTAACCACTTTCCATCAGGTGGACCGTCTGCCTGTTTGTCCGTCTATAATAATAATACAATAAAAATAACTTGTATAGTCAACTAGCCGATGCCCGCGACTTCGTCCCGCATAGACTTAGAATTTGCGTACCCGATGATGCTATGCATGTACCTATATACTAAGTAGGTTAATGTTATAAGAAGTACTAGCTGACCCCGCGGACTTCGTACCGCCTTAGAATTTTTTTTTGGTATGATAAATTGCTTATGTCTTATTCTCAGACCTACTGAACATACACACCAAATTTCATAAGAATCGGTCGAGCCATTTCGGAGGAGTTTGGTTACAAACACTGTGACACGAGAATTTTATACATACCTATATTAGAAGATTGAAAAACTGGTTTGACCCGCGGAAAACCCGTTCTCGTGGAAATATGGGCATAAAAAGTATCCTATGTTATTCCCGGGATCTCAAACTATCTTCATACCAAATTTCATCCAAATCGGTCAAGTAGTTCCGACGTGAAGGAAGGACAAATAAACTAACAAACACATTCACATTTATAATATTAGTATGGAGTATGGATACGGATTACTGTAAAAATAGATGTAAAGAAATATAGAGAAAAGGCTTTGGTGCTTGAAAATTGCTATCCGACCTCCTAAATCACCTCTCGAACTTTAAAATGGGGTCAACTGAATATTTTATTCGCTTTGTTTTTTTTTTAACCGGTTATAAAAAGAAGTTAAGGTTTTACAAATCGCATAGCTAATGTTAGTTGATGCAATAACGATTGAATCACATTACTATGTATACCTTTCAGGTATGTTCTATCCGTACTTACTTAAAATGAGGTAATTTTAACAAGGGGTAGAGCAACGTTGGGAAACATCGTGAGGAAACCTGCACGTATCTGCGAATGTGTGTGAAGTCCCCAATCCGCACTGGGCCCGCGTGGGGACTATAGCCCAAAACTTCTCTTGATGAAAGGAGGCCTGTGCCCAGCAGTGGGACGCAAATAGGCTGTAGTAGTAGTAGTTGCAACGACCTTTTGTGTGTGGGGTCATGGGGTGGTGTGGGCTGGATCATCATTATTATTTTTTTCTTCTTGAATTGAAATATTATATTTACGTCACAAATATGGTCTTTATACCAAGATCCGACAAGGGTGTGAGCAATTATAATATTTTTACATATAAGAAATCTGCTCTAAGTATCCTAACTAAATAGTTTTATCTACACTCTTATCATAAGCCCTCTATGATTTGATTATCATCATCATCTCAACCGAAAGACGTCTACTGCTGGACATAGGCCTCCCCCAAGGCTCGCCAAGTCGCCACTCAGACCGGTATTGTATGCTACTTGCTTCCACCGGATTCCCGCGACGTTCACGAGGTTGTCGCCCCATCTTGTTAGAAGTCTACCGTTATAGCCCGAAGAATTGCAAACCTCAAGTGAAAGTGGGCGGGGCACATTGATCACAGGCAGGACTGATGACCGTGATAAGCCGTGGTGGCCTAGTGGTTCGACCTACCGCCTCTCATGCAGACGAGGGTCGCGGGTTCGATTCCGGCTCGCACCTCTAAGTTTACTTATGTGCGAAATTCAATTTGATTTTACCACTACTACTCTACTACTACAGCCTATTTGCGTCCTACTGCTGGGCACAGGCCTCCTCTCATCACGAGAGGGTTGGGCTATAGTCCCCACGCGGGCCCAGTGCGGATTGAGGACTTCACACACTTCTCAAAACACAATCAAATTAATGATTAATTCAATATAATTCCAGTCGCTGGCTGTAAGCGGGGTCGTCCTGTACATGATCGGCACCGGTGCTAACATCGCGTTCCCCGGCGTGTTGCTGCAACAGTTGCGCGAACCCGGCTCCGCGCTGCAACTCACCCTCGAACACGAGTCGTGGATCGGTGAGAAACCTTGTTTTATTAATAACAGTATCAAGATCAGAGCCGCTACACAGCGTTCACTGGTGTTGCTGCAACAGTTGCGCGAACCCGGCTCCGCGCTGCAACTCACCCTCGAACACGAGTCGTGGATCGGTGAGAAACCTTGTTTTATTAATAACAGTATCAAGATCAGAGCCGCTACACAGCGTTCACTGGTGTTGCTGCAACAGTTGCGCGAACCCGGCTCCGCGCTGCAACTCACCCTCGAACACGAGTCGTGAATCAGTGAGAAGCCATGTTTTATCAATAACAGTATCAAGATCAGTGCCTATACGCAGCGTTCACTGGTGTTGCTGCAACAGTTGCGCGAACCCGACTCCGCGCTGCAACTCACCCTCGAACACGAGTCGTGAATCGGTGAGAAGCCATGTTTTATCAATAACAGTATCAAGATCAGTGCCTATACGCAGCGTTCACTGGTGTTGCTGCAACAGTTGCGCGAACCCGGCTCCGCGCTGCAACTCACCCTCGAACACGAGTCGTGAATCGGTGAGAAGCCATGTTTTATCAATAACAGTATCAAGATCAGTGCCTATACGCAGCGTTCACTGGTGTTGCTGCAACAGTTGCGCGAACCCGACTCCGCGCTGCAACTCACCCTCGAACACGAGTCGTGAATCGGTGAGAAGCCATGTTTTATCAATAACAGTATCAAGATCAGTGCCGATACGCAGCGTTCACTGGTGTTGCTGCAACAGTTGCGCGAACCCGGCTCCGCGCTGCAACTCACCCTCGAACACGAGTCGTGAATCGGTGAGAAGCCATGTTTTATCAATAACAATATCAAGATCAGTGCCGATACGCAGCGTTCACTGGTGTTGCTGCAACAGTTGCGCGAACCCGGCTCCGCGCTGCAACTCACCCTCGAACACGAGTCGTGAATCGGTGAGAAGCCATGTTTTATCAATAACAGTATCAAGATCAGTGCCGATACGCAGCGTTCACTGGTGTTGCTGCAACAGTTGCGCGAACCCGACTCCGCGCTGCAACGCTGCAACTGAAACACGAGTCGTGGATCGGTGAGAGCCCCTGGTTTATTTAATCATTTATCTACACCCATATCATTAATCCTCTATGATGCGTTCAAACATCTGTAGTTCTGACATAACCAATTTCCTATCTGTGGTCATATAGTAAAATTCATTTTTACAATATCGAATTCGATGTTGTAACGACGTTCAAATTTAGAACATCTTCGAACAGCCAGACTAAACGAAAGTTCGTTCGAAATTCAAATATAGGTCGGCTACAGAGCCTACAGACACTACAGAGTCTATGCTTGTAATTGTAAATGAAAATCGAATGTGTGACACTGCCGTATTCGATTTGCCGCCATAAGACAGAGTGTACATAAAGTTGTGTATGCAACTGTACATAATTGGACCTTAAAATACTCGTGTGATCTTATCCCACTCGTGTTTTAAGGAACTTTATTATGTAGCAGTTACATAAACTACTATAACAGTATCAATATCAGTGCCGATACGCAGCGTGCACTGGTGTTGCTGCAACAGTTACGCGAGCCCAAATGAGTGCTTTATCGTCGCATGTACATTTTATTCAACCTTAATAAGGCTCACCCACACGTTGCAGCACCCCCTTTCTAGGTACTATTCGTCTCAGCTAGTAAGTATACCGTTGACTTATCAAAACAGCTGTTTCGTTTGAATGGCGCTGATTGCGACATAACTATAACGGATATATGCTAATGATAATATGCTATAACGGATCTAATAACAGTGGTTACATAATGTGAAACTCATACGAACACTTTTAGTTTCTTCTGTTCTGTCTTCATGTGCTCTAATCGAATTATCACTTTTAACTGACTTCAAAAAAAATCAAAAGGAGGAGGTTTCCCATTCAGCTGGATGTCTTTTTTCTGTGGTTGGTAGGTAGGTACGTAGGTAAGTTATTGCCCACTTTTTAGGGTTCCGAAGTTCACAAGGAACCCTTATAGTTTCGCCATGTCCGTCCGTCCGTCCGTCCGTCCGTCCGTCCGTCCGTCTGTCCACACTATTGCTCGGAGATGCTTAGGTCTAGAGAGCTGTAATTTGGCATGAATATGCGTATTAGTTACGGTGACAAAGTGGTACAATAAAATTTTGAAATATTTTTTTTTATAGGGTACCTCCCCTACTCGTAAAGTGGGGATGTAATTTTTTTTTCTTGCGTACCCCATGGTGAATAGGTAGGTCTTGAAAAAATATTGTGGGTTTGTTAAAATCATTTTTTGATTAAGTGATGCGTTTGTGAAATATTAAGCTTTAAAGTGCTATTTTTTGTTAGAGTCACGTGTCCCCCCCTCCCCCCTGCCAGCTAAATGGTGGTATTTGGATGGCTGAAAAAAATCACGGTTGTGGCATATAAGTATAACGTAGTTGAAAGGAAAACTATCACAGCTAAGTAGGCTGTACAAACTTACGAGTAATAGTCGACCAACTTATAAAAAGATTAAAAAAACAATGCTTTTGCCTGCCGGGCGTCGGGCGGGCACGTCATACCACAGGCTAGCTAAGATGCTAAATAAGTCAGAAAGGTACTATGGGCATGGTCAACTTCGGAACCCTATAATTTGCGCGTGGCCCGACACGCACTTGGCCGGTTTTTTAAATTTAACATTGATGATGGAATCAGTGAGAAACTCCTCAAAATACGAGTACGTCAAAATGTCGACGATTTTAATAATTTTAAATAAGGTTGATTTTGCGCGTCTGATTTTGGCATCAATTTCGTAAATACAGTATCTATCTCTTACGACCAATTTACTTAATTTACCACTGGTCGGAAACTGCAGCCAAAAAAATAATTTCAATAAAAAGACCGCTTTCAAAGTTTTGTCTCTTTAGTATGTATAAATCTAAACTTAAACTGTCTCTCTTTCAGCATCAATCCTTGGTCTGGCCCTCATCCTCGGCATCGTGACGGCTCCGGTCTGTTTGCAGAAGCTGGGCCGCCGGCTCACCAACCAGCTCAGCACGCTGCCAGCTCTAGGCGGCTGGGCGCTGCTGGTGGCTGCCGGCGGGCCTACTGCGCTGCTGATCAGCAGGACTTTGCAGGCAAGCGGATAGTTGGTCTTTGGATTTGCCAGACAGGGACCAGGGACGCGACGCGCGGGGCGTTGGGCTTCAACCGACGTAAATTGCTAATGTACATAGTGAATTCACGCGAGACAAGGGGCTATAAGCCGTGAAGCCGTGGTGGCATAGTAGGTCGACCTACCGCCTCTCATGCCGAGGGTCGGGGGTTCGATTCCAGCTCGCACCTCTAAGTTTACTTATGTGTGAAATTCAATTTGAATTTACCACTGAGCTTTTCGGTGAAGGAAAACATCGTGAGGAAACCTGCACGCATCTGCGAAGTAATTCAAAGATGTGAGTGAAGTCCTCAATCCGCACTGGGCCCGCGTGGGGACTATAGCCCAAACCCTCTCGTGATGAGAGGAGGCCTGTGCCCAGCAGTGGGACGCAAATAGGCTGTAGTAGTAGTTACTACTACAGCCTATTTGCGTCGCACTCCCACGGGGCTATATTCGAAGTCTTAAATAAGGACAGGGAGATTCCCTATAGAATCGCTCACGCGTCGCGGCGTTGCAACCAAACTTTAAGCAGTTAAGCAGCTAGATTTAAAGTTCAACTTGAGCGCGGTGATGTGTGAGCGATGCTATAGGGAATCTCCCTGTTCCTATTTAAGACTTCGAACATAGCCCGAGGCTTTTCCAGAAACGCTGTCATACATATATCGAAACATGTTTAATTTTGTCGCCCTAGGCATTGCGTGTCGCGTCACCGGCTGGGAGAGACCTAGAGTCGATTCAGAGACCAATTTAGTAAATGACGGCCGGATTGGTCCAGTTGGTTAGTAGGGGAGATGTGTGTAAAATGATCCCCTTAAGGGAAAAACTTTACTATGTCCAAATTTCAAGACAAAAACATAATATTTAGATGTCTATGAATAGTCCATTTTCTTATCTAAGTAACTGCATACTTATTTCTCATGTTTTGTATCTAGTTTATTAATTATGTTGTGTTTTCTAAAAGTTTAGTAAAGGATCATTTTATACCTATGGGTGTATAAAACGATCCCTAGGGTAGAGTTAAAATGATCCCTGGGATCATTTTGTACTTGAAAATTTTAAAAACACACAGCTGTTTATATTAATCAGATTTATTACAAAAAATTTACAAAAATAGGATTGATTGATTGATTCCGGGGCACGCATTGTGATGTCAGGATTTCTTCGTCTAAATCCTTTAACGCCCGGTTCCTATATCCAAACAACGCCTCGTTTTGCCTACGGACGGTTAAAATTTGACAGATTCTCTATGGAACAAATGTCAAAAATCAACCGTCCGTAGGCAAAACGAGGCGTTTCGTGGATATAGGAACCGGGCCTAAGCCAGTCAATTCCAGCTTTTTCTGTATTTCCGGAAAACCGGATGCGGTATATTTTTTTTTTCTGCTAATTGGTAAGCCAGGGATAGGATATCTCGCGTTGCTAACCCGTACATCCTAGATTCCATATTTTTTATATGTTCAACAAGTTCCCGTTCCTGTTCTGGGCTAAAAACTGTTCGTTTACTACCTAAAATTTTGGCAGCTCCCAAGGCTAATTTATTTTTGCCTTTTTGCTCTACTTTTTGATGCCATCAGAGGCACAGAGAACTGTCTGCTTGCTGTTGTATAAGGCATTCCATCTGTAACGGCTTTAAGAGCCTTCATCACTTCTTCTTCAGGCCAATTTTGGCGAGTGGTTTTACGTAGGTACATAAATTCGCGGCATGATCTGTAAAAATAAAAATTAATATGGGGTAAAATGATTCCAGGGATCATTTTACACACACGAAGAGGGATAATTTTACCTCAAACACCAAATTTGCAAACATCAATCAAAATACAACCTTCAAATTCAACATGCGTCGGTATGATTATCGTTAAAATACAGCTAAACATCGTTATAATCCG
This sequence comes from Aethes cnicana, assembly GCA_963971205.1. Lineage (NCBI taxonomy): Eukaryota > Metazoa > Arthropoda > Insecta > Lepidoptera > Tortricidae > Aethes > Aethes cnicana. Next base: position 897,557 of record OZ020297.1, read on the forward strand.
AGAATGAAACACAATTTCAATGAAACGTAACATGCATAAAGTAATAGGAATCAGAAAATAGGCTTACCTTAGATTTGACACACAATTTTCAATTATTTTGCGATAAATTCACACTGCGTGCGCTCACCGCCATGACACTTCAAGAGGCAACTGGCGGGGTCGCGGGGCAGACGTTCATTGCATATTTTGAAAGATGGCACTAGTAGTCTGTCGGATAAGATGGGGGATCATTTGACCTCGAGGGATCGTTTTACACACATCTCCCCTAACCCTGCCTTCTGTTCCGATGATCGCGGGTTCGAGTCCCGCTCGGGGCAAACTTTGTGTGATGAACACGAATGTTTGTACTCGAGTCATGGATGTTTAGTATTTATATATGTATGTATTTCTCTATATAAGTATTTATATCGTTGTCTAGCACCCATAGTACAAGCTATGCTTAGTTTGGGGCTAGGTCAATATGTGTGAAATGTCCCAAGATATTTATTTATTTTTATGAAATCGAGTTTTCTTTAGAGGTCCAATTTTAGCGGTGTTAGACGAAACACTTCTATTAATATACTTTTACCCACAAATTAGTTCTGCACAATTAACATCACCCACTGACAGAGATCTATCATGATTATCATTGCAGTTTACTGTGGGTTAATTAGGTATTTGCCATATTTTCTGGTCCACCATGTATACAATTGACGATTTACGACTTCACATCACGTTTTATCAAAACAATGAATCGATCGTCAGACCAAATTGGCAATAGACTTTGCATTTTTACAATCATTTTAAGTGTTGTGTTCTTTCAATAGATTGGTGATTCTTAATTCAGAAGATATCGTTTACTAGCTTGTAGCTAGTGAAATTTTGTTCATTCTCATAGCGATGATCGACGCGTGGTGTCATCTTTGGTGGCGTTAATATATAAACACTAGCTGTCCCCGCGGACTTCGTACCACCATAGGTACGTAGTATCTCTTAGTAGTTTGTGGTACCTTAGAATTTGGGTATGAAAAATAGCTTACGTCCTATTCTCAGACCTGCTGAACATACACTCCAAATTTCATAAGAAGCGGTCGAGCCGTTTCGGAGGAGTTCGGTTACAAACACTGTGACACGAGAATTTTATATATAAGATTGTCTGTCTTTGGTGCCCACTTTCCGTCTTATTTTTTTCAATAACTTTATACTTACTAGACTACTACTTCCACTTTAGCATGTCTTAACACTCTTAACGAATAAAACCTTATCCATCAGTATTAAAATAAAGTGTTTTAGTTACCTATCTCTGTTCACTGAAGAGTTTTTATCTTTCCAGGGCTTTGGGATGGGCCTTCAAGCGGCCGCAGCACCGGTCTCAATAGCGGAATACTCCTCTCCTAAACTCCGTGGCGCCTTCCTCGCCACCATCGCCTTCTCTTTCGCGACGGGAATGCTGCTCGCACACGTCTCAGGGACTCTTCTGTACTGGCGATCAGCTGGCATAGTCTGCGGAAGCGTCTATGCCATATCCTTGGTACTAATATCTGTATCCCCAGAAACGCCCCCCTACTTAGCTTCAAGAGGAAACTTCACCCAATGTCGAAAGTCCTTTAGATGGCTTAGAGGATACAACTACGAATCTGAAAAGGAGCTAGAGGTTCTATTGAACAGTCAAAGGAAAGAAGCGACGGAAATAGCGACTGGAAAGTCGAGGATTCAGATATATTTGGAAACTTTGAAGAAGCCTGAGTTCTACAAGCCAACGCTCATAATGATGTTCATGTTTGTACTTTTCCAAATTTCGGGAATGACTGTGGTGCCGTCTTATACAGTGCCTATGATGGATGAGGTGACAGATGGCGCTATAGAGTCAAATACGAGCATGCTCATGGTAGATGTCGTTAGATTCGTAACCTCTATTTTGTCGTGTGTTGTCGTCAACAAACTGAACAGGAGAACAGTTCTATTCATTGGAGTGATCGTCAGCGTTGTATCGCTATTCTTAACCTCGCTCTTACTATATTTGCGAGAATTCGGCTTCATCTCAGAAGAATACAAATGGGTGCCAGTGATACCTACATTGACATACATATTTGGGAAGACCTTAGGCATCTTGGCGATCCCGTGGGCGATCGCTGGGGAAATTTTCCCGTTGGCTTACAGAAGCCTTGGCAGCGGGATATCTGGCATGTTTTTGTCGATTATGTTCTTTGTTGTAGTCAAAACTGCTCCCATGTCTTTTAGACAAATTGGTGTTAGCGGAACATTCCTTGTCTATGGCATTTGCATTGCAATCTGTGGGGCTTTCTTATACTTCCTTTTACCAGAAACAAAAGGGAAGACGCTGTATGAAATAGAGTGTCATTTTAAGGGGATAAAGAATGATCCAAAAGCGGATAGCTGCGAGAAAGATAAAATGCTTGAACTGGAGACCATGGAAGGTGGATGAGGGTGTTTCCTGGTGGGAAAGGAAACGCTCTGCAGCATCACAGCTGGTCCCGCAGTTAGATGGAACGGATTACGTGATTATTACAGTAGAACAAAATGTATACTGTATCGTAGATTAAGGGTGAGCTTTACAAAAAGTTTATTGGTGTCGACGTGAACTTGAGTTCAACTTTGAAATTTTGTTCATTTCAATATGTACATTTCTGTTAGGTTTCAAACTCAAACAGAAATGGGGATATAGCTCTGAAACAACTTCGAAAGCTGTAAAAAACTTTTGTCGAAATTCACCCTTAAATCTATAATAAATAATATATTAAAAAGCAACCTTCTCATTCTATTTATTTATATTTATCGAATACAATTAAAATATCGACCATGATGTTTACAACAACACAAAACAGGTAAATTACCTGCATTACGAATTAGTTGGCTAATTTACGAGTATTTACCTTAACTAGACTTGTTTTTTAAATCTCTACAGAAACTTATACGCACACAACGTCCATAATATGTTACGAAATACCCCCCACACAAACATGCATGTTTTCATCCTTTAACAGTCTAAAAACTTCAATAGAAAAAGACTTTCTACTTAGACTTTAGTATAATAATCTCTCAAACAATCATATGACTTACAACATGATAAAACCCGCATAAAACCAGTCAAATACCATCAATGGATAATAATCTGTGAGCTGTACCGTCTCATTAAATTCACTTTTCCATTAAGAGGTTCAGAACTTCTATCATCAGAAGACTTGCCTCGAAGCTCATCTTCAATCTCTTGAAGAGTCCTATCCTTCGTCTCCGGAAGAATGAAGTACAGAACGGTCAGACAATACAGCACTACGCTTCCATACACGTAATATGTATAAGGTAAAGTTATAGCTGCAGACAAAACCGGAAAACATTTGATAGCTATGAAGAAATTCAAAGATAATGGCAAAGTTCCAATACCTCCTCCTAAGCCCCTGTATTCTAAAGGAAAGATCTCGCCGGAAATAGCGAATGGAATAGATGATATGCCAACTGTAAGGGAAAACATGTAAACTGCTATTAGGAGTATAGGGATGAAATGGCTGTCGAAAGGCAACCAGTTTTTATTCTTAGCTAAAACGTAAGTGCCCTTACCAAAATAGGAGAGCACGCAAATGGTCCCAGTGAAGAATAATAATGTTCGCCGGTTGAGTTTCTTCATTAGGAAAACAGCCATAATATTGCAGATCAAACGTTCCACATCAATGAGGACCATAAGTAATGGAGCGTTGGCGTTAGGTCCAACGAGTTGTCTAATAATGTCTAACGCGTAAGAACTAATGACATTGATACCAGAAAACTGGAATAAAACGTACAAATGAAACATGATCGCTATGGGCTTATAGAATTCTGGTTTCTGGAACGTGCGTCCCAAGTATCTGAAGAATCGTAGTGTTCTCGCGCAAAATGAGAGCTTCTGGTCGGCGACGCTCGATTTTCTGATCATCTTCTGCGCTACGATCATGTGTTCGAGCTCCTCTTCCTGTTCAAATCCCTCTCCTCGAAGCCAGAAGAAAACCCGTTTGCTATCCTGGTATCTTCCTTTAGATATCAACCAGGATGGAGACTCGGGAGTGAAGATTATCATGTTCAAACTTGTGAAGGTTATGAAAGTGCAAATGAGTGCGGTCTGCTGCCAGCTAAAGAAGGTTCCAACGGTATGCGTGAACATGACACCGATAGTCAACGATAGGGACACGCAAGTGAGGAAAGCGCCTCTGTTCTTCGGGTCAGTCATCTCACTGATGATGATGGACCCCAGAGGACCTAAGATCCCCATTGATATGCCTTGGAGGAACCTTGCCAGGATGATGGCTTGGACGCTTTCAGCCAGGAGTAGCAGGAACCAGCCGGTCAAGATGGGTATGGTGGAGAGGATGTGGCATTTCTTCCTGCCTATCATGTCCATGAGTGGAGTCACCAGGAAGTTCCCCACAATTAGGGCGAAGCCGACGACGGAGGCTGGAAGGAGCAAGAAGAAAATATTAGGGGAGTTGTTAATATTTATAAATACGAAAGTAGCTCTTTCTTGTGTGTCTATCTGTTACCTTACGCTTAAGCCGCTGGGCCGATTTAAAAGAAATTTAGCACCGGGAAAACCTATAGTTCCCGCCCCGCCCGAACTCAATAAACGAATTCAAAAAGGGCGAAGCCACGGGCAGAAACTAGTTGAATTATAAAAACTTCATCAATTTCATCATCTCAATCAGACGTCGTGTTATCCGTTATGTTATGTATCAATATACATAAGATAAGATGATATTTGGAAAAAATACATATGTCGGCAGATAATAACCCTATTATACCTATTCAATCCGGAGATGTAGTCGCAGAACATATCAACTTTATTCAATAGTGCACTTCCTCTCTGAATACACTGTTTCATCAAAATAACTAAGCAGATAGAAGATTCTCTTGCAACTAATAGTTGCCAACCATCGCCCCGATCGATCATGTCGTCCACGTATCATTAAAAGAAAATCAACGTACCTATCCATGATTCCTCGCTAGGCGTAGCCTTGATGTGGGAGTCGGCTTTTCTGAGGCTGGGGATCAGCACTGCAGAGTAGCCGATGACGCAGCCGTGCCCGATGATGTTCGTTGCCACGCTCGCAGTCAGGAAGCACTGGAAAAAGAGGTGAAAGAGGTTAAACTCTGGTTAAAGACGGCGAAATGCCTCTTCGATTCTGCAAATACGGAAAATCCCACATGAGAATAAAGTATCTTACAATATTAGCGGGACAGCATATGACTCGTACAATGCTATTCGAGAAATAGAACTTTCATCTAACTCATTCATGATAGGTGATAATATGATAGTAATGTTGGCATTATGTTATGTTCATCTATGACCTTGGCAAGTTGCTTAATCTGTGCTTGCTCTTGCTCTACTGTCATGGAGTCATGAGTCAATAGTCATGGATTATGTTACCATATACATACACAACAGGTTATGGGCCCTGTACACGATGCGATTGGGCGGAATCAGCTGTGCGACAATGTGACATTATCAGTAAGTCACTAATCATTATTTTTGATTATCACCTGTTAATAATCAACAATAAAACTTTCGGTTATCAGTAGACAGTAGGGTTAAGTTAAGATAACGTTATCACTGCTTCATTTAGTATGTAAAGATGAGTGTTTTGATTTAAAAGGGCTAAAGCGTACTGCTCTTTAATATTTGAAAGTAGATATATATGTGCTCGTTTCTACCGCTGCGTTGTCTTTACTACCCAACTTTAGAACACAGAATATTCAATAGTACTAAGTACACTACATACAGAATGGCCACGGAATCACCCGCCTGAATCTAGCCCGCGCGCAACTCGCGCCCAACTCGCCCTTACCGTCATATGTTTCATCCGGAGATGGTGAGTAAATCCTTGGCCCGCGCAGTGGTACACGCACATTTACAAGTGTACAGACGTCCTCGCACGCAAACATTGACACTTCATTTGAATTGTGTTCGAAATCGTGCTTTTATAGTATAGGGCGTGTCCGCCGTGTGCTTAGAGGTAAGATAAGCTTTATTAGACAGAGTATATTCATACGCGTAGGCAGCTTCTCACCCAGGGGGGGCAAGCGCATATTCAGCTTCAGATCCAGGGGGGGGGGCAGATTTAAAAAAAAAATAAGAACTGGAATATCTTCCGTCAAGCGACTGTTTTGTAGTTTCGCATTGGACCATGAAGCTATCAGAACTTCAGGACTGAAGGAGTGTAACAAACATTCCAAACTCATTTTCTAAAGCGGTTCTGTTCGGTAACTAAATTTAGGTAGGCACGTTCATTGGCATAAACTTTGGGATTACTTATATTCTACTTAGCTGTCACTATGGTTTCCCGAATAAAGTTCAAAGGGATATATGACTTTTCAATTTCCCTTAGCTATATGTTCTTTATGGGTTCTCGGGAAAGAGGATTAATAATTTTAGGTAATAGTTATTTGTTATGCAAGGCTGCAAAGTTGTTGTTTGCTGTGAGTGCGTGATTGAGACCCGAGTGAACGAAGGATTCTAGGGTTGAACCACGAGCGAAGCGAGTGGTTCAAATATAGAATCCTGAGTGTAACGAGGGTTTCAAGGCACGAGACAGCAAACGACTTTGCTGCTGAGCGCAACACAAAATTTTTCACCTCACGCGCGATTGTTCGGGAAGAAGTCCGAAGAAGACTTAGTTCGGCGTCACGTACAGTTTGTGCTAACTCTGGAGGAGTTAAATTCGTATCTTCATCGCTAGAATCGCTCATATTTTCTTTATTACTTCGTATAAGTATTTTGCGTATAAGAGGAGGTTGCGTTCCAAATCACTCCTACTCGTACTTCAAGATTCAATTATTCATTGAATACAGTTAAAATATACACATATTTAAGTATTTTTGTGATAAAACATAGTGAAATAATGAAATACATCTGAAACGGTGTATTATTAATATAATTTTATTAATGATGATATTAAGTAAATTGAACCTTTATTTTAATAAAACTCTCACGACGAATTGCGTTTCAGAACGTATCGTTGTTTTTTTATTGTGACAGTGGCGTCATGCGTCGTTCGAATTTCAAAAACACTTTCCACGCTAGCGGATAAAATCAACTTTTGTGCTCGGATATCAAGCTGCAAAACGACCACTTTCCAGCCAGTGAGGTGAAAAAATAATTATTAGGTATTTTGGAGCAGCAGGCATCATTTGACTAAGAGATAACCATCGATCGACCGTAGATACACTATCTGTGAAAATGGTAGCTTATCGGCGAACAGAACAACACGTGTTTTAGATCTTTGAAGCTGATTATGGGGGCATAAATCACAGAGAGTCCTAGTCTTTGGAGCCGCCACCACAGCAGCCGTTTACAATTCCCATGCTGGGCAACTCCATTCATAGACACAGGGGTTGGTTTGAACTGTAATCTGTAATTGGCGCCCGTACCCTGAGTATTGGTTTGTCGAGCGTTACGATATTATAGTAGACTATAGCTACTGCCGCGACTTCTTCCGTGTGGAATTCGGTTATCGCGTTCCCGCGGGAACTATGCGTTTTTCCGGGATAAAAAGTAGCCTATGTATTTTCTCGGGACTCTATCTTCACACCAAATTTCATAGTGTGTTCGTTACCGATTCTAAGTATCCCCAGCCAACTTTTTTTCGAATATCTTCCATGTACAGACTTTCGACCCTCTTAAGCTTTATTATATGAATAGAAGAAAAAGATGATAGATACTTTAAGTATTATTTTGTAAGAAATTACATATTACTAGGTACCGCGCGATAGAAAGACCAGTTGCGTTAAAAAAGACCCCACTGAAGTTAAGTCTACTAGCCGGTACTTCGTATGTACTTATGAAGTTGAAAAGGTATGAAAACTATAGCCTCGTGAAAAAGTATGAAAGTAAAAGTTTCACAAATTATCCCAACTATAGACAGACTAAGAAACAAATTAAATGAAATAAAAAGACAAAGTTGAAGAATAGGGTCAGATCCTCCGTAAGTGTTACTTGTATACATATATGTATGTACATACATTAGGTTAGTTTTTAACTCAAGTCTATAGATCATATTGCAACTTTCCCGAGTTACGGTGCTAGATAATCTAGCACTGTTTTTCGTTAAAAAAATCAATAAAATATATAGTAACTAATTAGTGGATCTTAATTTGGTTACTTTAATAACATGAACAATTTTAGATGCTGTTTCTGCAGTTTTCCGTATAATATACTTTATTCCTTAACTTCTTATTAAAGCAAAAAAGAAATGGTTTTTTACCTGTCTCAAGAACGGGACATACCCCTTCCGTTTAACGGTCGCATCCATGTTCGAAACACAAATTCAAAACGATAATAAAACCATAGACCGTCTACAATTTTATTACCAGCCAGGACTGTCACCGAAGACTATTGTAATAAAAAAAATATTTCATCGTAATTGACCGGTTGCTTGGAAGGTACTCATGAGACTGGGACTCGGTGCTCAAGATTAGATTAAACAATCCTTCAACATTCAACGATGCACTTGATGTATGTCGATAAGGGTGGACTGCCGGGATTTTCACGGGGTTTCAGTATTTTTGGAGTTGGTAAAACAATAATATATTTTACATCACCCTTGGCCATAAAGTGGGATTTTCTGCGGAGAGAAAATCTCACTTCTTGGCCAAGGCAAGATGTAAAACTTTTGACAAACCACGGGCGGTAATTCGTAAAGCCCCAGATCGCATATTTATGGCCCTCACCTTCGGTTCGGGCCACAGAAACCTGCGATCTGGGACATTTACGAATTCACCACCCTAGGTCTGTAATGTACTATGTCACTTGTCACTAACAAACGTTACTTACTTGTTTTGTCGACAATTTAAGACATAAATTAAAACCTGTCGTCGAAACAAAACTTTTGATTATAAACTAGATTGAGAAATTCTTAGTAAGTTATGCCTGACTTCTCTCCGTACGTTATTTATGTATTTGACCTCATCTCAAGTGGAAATTTCTGCCGCATGCACAGTGACAGATGGGGCAAATTAGCCACCTAGTGGCTACCTCGGGACGGACATCCTTTAAAAAAACTTACATTGCATGAACAATATAAATTAGCAAATTTTTTGGTATGAGTATGACGGAATAGTGTATTTAATTTAATTACAGAAATATGCGTTGAAAAAATAAACTTATAGATCCGTTTAAATAGTATTAGAAGACGTAACTTCACTTTTTTTTTTCATCGAACCGATTTAATGAAAACCTTTTTACGAAATAGCAAGTTTTTTAAAGTATCTAGTTAATATATTTTACTCGCCTTACAAAATCAATTAGTTTTCGTTTATTATTATAGGCTATATAAGATAAGTACATATCTATCTATCAGTCTATTACTGTAGGTACTTTAATTTTATTGAAGAATCCCGAGATCGCTTTATGTCCCATCCCTACTATTCCATCTCAAGTTTATCTATGTTCAGATTGATCCGTGAAGCAGATCGTACCTCATAGATTATTTGAGATGCCTATCGGGTGTCGGTGCAAGGTCGCCTACCCAACATTAATGATAAGACCTGAAATATAGTATCTTAGATTATTCACCGTCTCTCCGATGATAAAACCACTGCGTAGTTGAGTTCTGTTCTTGTATCTGTTGAAGAGGCACTCCGTGGGTCCCGAAGGTTGATTGATGTTCAAATAAAAGATGGACGTGATGCAAAAGGATTACTATAATGTCTTTAACACACGATAATAGTATACAATTATTATCAGCCATGAAAGCCATGAAAATATAGAAAGTTGAGACGTCCGCCATTAGCAAGCCGAGGTATAGAAGAGAGGGAACACCGAATGTTGCCACATAGTTTTTAAATAAAAACTACGTACTTAGGAGGCATACACACTATGCACTCAACAGCAAAATTAACAGTATCTACGTGTGACAAATGTCTGGTAAGGACGAATAGGACGAGGTTGAGTTGAGGTAGAGGCAAGGGCGGATCCAGCTTTCGACTCAGGGGGGAGTCACGTCATGCAACCCCCCCCCCCTCCCCTTTCGCGTCAGGGGCTAAAAATACATAATACCAGTAGACCTAGTCCTGCATGCTGCATGATCCCCATGACCCCCCCCCCCCCCTGGATCGAGGCCTTGGGTAGAGGCCACAGGACCTACTTATCATTAGGGAAAATAGAAATTAATCTGGTCTGTAAAAGCGCAGAAGTAGATTCAAAGGGAGGACTCAGATGCCCCCCGCCCTTTTATTCTCCGCCATATTCTATGGGATTTGATACTTGACAGGTGGAAACGTGAACCCGATCGAGACGGTAGGGTATAAACCTAGGTGGGAATGAAATAAACAATGTTCAAACAGAGTCTCGATCACCGACGTAAAGTTGCCTGCTTATCGGTATTTTATAAGGATACACTTTGGAGAGTGTGCGGGGGAATTGTTTGATTTGATTCCACCATCCCCATTTCGTCACTACGGGACTAGGCGTGGTCTTGGATTCCATCCTCCAGCGCGCACGAAGCGCTTCGCTTCATGCTTCATCATGCGAACATCTAAGGAGTGGAATTCTCTACCGGCCGGTCTCTTCCCCTATAGTTATAACTTGGATCTTTTCAAGTCGAGAGCGAACAGGTACTTACTACAGGTACATCGTCACTTGCTATCGGGTGAGATCGTGGTCAAATGCTTGCTTATAATAAGTAAATAAATAAATGTTGGTCATCATTATTATTACAGCCCAAAGACGTGAAATCGACAAAGCTCTGTAACACACTAATCCATCGGATTCGACCATCGCTCCACCTTCATTAATGTGTTGGTACACTAGACGTCAACAGCGAAGTTAGTTCACGTAAATAAATTGCAAAAGAATTGGTTTGTTGGCGGACCATTTACAGTCGATTTCGCCAATGCCTATATTGTCTATATATTGTGTTATATACACAATAGTCTATTGGGTATAAACATTACAAAAAACTGTACCTATAAAAATGACATTAGCATACATGAAGCATTTTACACGATTGCTCTAAACATTCTTGTAGGCGTTATCACAGCTTTTTATTTCTAATTTTTGCCCTGGCTAAAGCAAATCGGTTCCATTCAGCGTGAAATGGTAGAACAAGAGTTAATTTCGCATATTTTACGCTACTATTGAAATGACCGGGCGTTCAACCATATTATAGTCGGGTCGGTGTTTGCCAAAACCTTTGTATATCTACAGGTAGGTATATGTCGAATATTTTTAGAAAACCTATATTTTACAACCAAGTACTATTATTACGTGATTATTACTTATTCTGTATTCTTCAATGAAAAATACTCTATGATCTGGTCACTGCTCACATTTCCCACGCTTTTCCAGAAGCTTCGAAGTAGTTCGAGGCTTTGATGTTATTGATTCCGGTAAGTAGGTCAGATATGAGATTGTGCCCGTGCACGGAGTTTAGAAATAATACAAACTTGCCTAGGTTGTGAAACAATGCCACACAAACAATGCCTTGGGCTACCTACATCTCTTCTACAGGGCAACGGTCGGATTATTCATTTTTGTTATTCTTTGTGATGTTATTTCTTTGTTTATTCATAAAATAGATTCTAAATAGGTACTCTGGAGTCAAATTGCTTTCTTCTATCTCAAATAAGTAGGTATCTAATCTACGAAGAAATGCAAAGAAGGCCTCTGAGTTTGTTGCGGCATTTCTTTGCTTGAGAACATTGCTCCTGCGTTCTGGACAGGATTTGGTGACCTAAAATAAAAAGTTCTTCTAAGAATTACCTATAGGTACACAATTCGTACTGGAAAAGATAACATAATTCACACAATAAGGCCATTCAAGAAATACCTTCGCAAATTGCTACTTTAAGAATTAATTAAATTAGTCTATCATTAGTCATCTGATGAAATCGTCATCCTTAAATGACTAATACACTGTAGCACAAAGATTCCTTGTTTTTCATCATAAATTACCAGATATTGTACTGTGTTTAGTACTAAATCGTTACATTACAACGCCTTTTGTGACATGCAGGATTGTAATTAACCGTGGTGGCAGTGGTTCGACCTCCGCCTCGCATGCAGAGGGTTGGGGGTTCGAATCCGGCTCGCACCTCTGATTTACTTATGTGCGAAATTCACTTGGAATTTACTGAGCTTTTCGGTGAAGGAAAACATCGATCGTGAGGAAACCTTCATCACAGAATAAGTAATAGTACCACAGAACTTGAATATCTAAGTCTGTGAATAGTACTAACGCCTGCACGCACACATCTGTGAAGTAATTCAAGGATGTGCGTCAAGGAAGTGTCCAATCCAATCCGGGCCCGCGTGGGGAATATAGCGTGATGACAGGACGCCTGTGCCCAGCAGTGGGCCGAAAATAGGCTGTAGTGGAGGTGAAAAGTATATTTGTATTGCGCTGTTGCTTTTCAAAGATGCATTTCTATGTACTAGCACAGAGCGTGGACGGTCAGTACAAAAAGTTTGGGTGTTTTATGGACCTTGTAGGCGTCATACCTATTACAAACTATAGTTATTCTATGTACAGTCGAACTCAACAAAAGCTGAAAATCTTAGCGCCTTGTTAGTGACCTGTAGCAAATACACATACCTAATTCTTAGTCGCCAGATATATATGCAAGCAAACAAGGTGATTATAAATATCTGAACACGATTTCATTGTAAAGACGTTGGAGTGTATGTTCAGATATTTATGATAATTGATCCCCCTAGTTTGTTCAGATATATCTAATGGCGACTATAATGACACGGTGTATAGACTACTTTATTTATTAAAAAATATATAAAAAGTTTATTTGGTTTGTGCAGTTGCAATTGAAAATGCATTTAGTATATTTCAGTAATGCAAAAGAGAAGGCACAACATAGTTTAGTTAAAATGAAATATTGCAAGAACATAAAATGCCATTTCTTTTGCAGTTGGGGTACCTAAGCAGCTAAGTTCAGTTCAAGGAATGAAACAAAGAAATGAAACGTTTCAGATGGTATATTCATAGAAACAAAAATAATCGGTAAATGGTTGCCATTTATTCATTAATTGGAATTTTTTGAACTAAATCAGTCTTTGGCTGTACACCAGTGCACAAATTAAATTAAACCAAGTACTAATTAATAGGCGGGTGGCTTAATCTACTTCCTCCATGCGGCTGGCGTCATCAGCGTCGCCTTCTAGGGGTGGCACGTCTCCAGCGCTAGCCTCCTCGACCTGGATTGGTTCCTCCTCATCAATGCCAAGACCCAGCTTGATCATGCGGTAGATCCTAGAGGCATGCACCTGAGGCTCATCCAGAGCGAACCCAGATGACAGGAGAGCAGTCTCGTACAACAGGATAACCAAATCCTTGACAGCCTTGTCATTCTTGTCAGCATCGGCCTTCTGCCTGAGCGTCTCAATGATGGAATGGTCGGGGTTGATCTCCAAGTGCTTCTTCGCAGCCATGTAGCCCATGGTAGATGTGTCGCGGAGAGCCTGGGCTTTCATGATTCGCTCCATGTTAGCAGACCAGCCGTACTGCGCTGTGACAATGCAGCAAGGCGACTCCACGAGCCTGTTGGAGACAACAACCTTCTCAACTTTGCTGTCAAGGATGTTCTTCATGACTTTGCAGAGACCCTCGAACTTGACTTTGTCCTCCTCACGTTTCTTCTTTTCCTCCTCATCCTCCGGCAGCTCCAGACCCTCTTTTGTGACCGAGACAAGGGACTTGCCATCGTATTCCCTCATTTGCTGGACTACATATTCATCGATGGGCTCCGTCATGTAGATAACTTCGAATCCACGCTTCTTGACCCTCTCGACGAAGGACGAGTTGGCTACCTGGTCGCGGTTCTCACCGGTGATGTAGTAGATGTGTTTCTGGTTCTCCTTCATGCGGGAAACATACTCTTTGAGAGAGCATGGATCGTCACCAGAGGCTGATGTGTGGAAGCGAAGTAGGTCCGCCAACTTGCTTCTGTTTTGTGTGTCCTCATGGATACCAAGCTTCAAGTTCTTGCTGAACTGTTCATAATACTTCTTGTAATTTTCCTTATCTTCAGCCAGTTCTTCAAATAATTCTAGGCATTTCTTAACTAAGTTCTTCCTAATGACTTTCAGGATCTTGTTCTGTTGGAGCATTTCTCGGGAGATGTTGAGGGGCAGATCTTCAGAGTCGACCACACCCTTGACGAAGTTCAGGTACTCGGGGATGAGGTCCTCGCAGTTGTCCATGATGAATACTCGGCGGACATACAGCTTTATGTTGTTCTTACGCTTCTTGTTTTCAAAGAGATCGAAGGGCGCTCTGCGGGGGATGAAGAGGAGAGCTCGGAACTCGAGCTGGCCTTCGACGGAGAAGTGTTTCACGGCCAGATGGTCCTCCCAGTCGTTGGTGAGAGATTTGTAGAAGTCACCATACTCCTCCTGGGTGATGTCATCAGCGTTGCGGGTCCAGATGGGCTTGGTCTTGTTAAGCTCCTCATCTTCAGTGTATTTCTCCTTGATCGTCTTCTTTTTCTTCTTCTTATCTTTACCATCTTCTTCCTCGTCCTCACCGACATCCTCAATCTTGGGCTTCTCGTCCTCACCTTCCTCTTTCTTCTCCTCCTCAGCCTCGTCGTCAGAAAGCTCCTTCTCGCGTTCCTTCTCCACCATCAGCTTAATCGGGTAGCCAATGAACTGAGAGTGCTTCTTCACGATTTCCTTGATCTTGGACTCTTCCAAGTACTCGGAAAGGTCTTCTTTCACGTGGAGAACGATTTTCGTACCGCGGCCGAGCGGCTCGCCCGGGTCCGAGCGCACTGTGAAGGATCCGCCGGCGGCAGACTCCCAGACGTACTGCTCGTCATCGTTGTGCTTCGAGTGGACAGTCACGCGGTCAGCGACGAGGTAGCACGAGTAGAAACCGACGCCGAACTGGCCGATCATGCTAATGTCCGCTCCCGCTTGCAGCGCCTCCATGAACGCCTTGGTTCCAGACTTCGCGATCGTACCCAAGTTATTCACCAAATCAGCCTTAGTCATACCGATACCGGTGTCAATGAGCGTGAGCGTACCTTCGCTTTTGTTCGGGATGATCTTGATGTAAAGCTCCTTCCCGCTGTCCAACTTCGAAGGATCCGTGAGGGACTCATACCGGATCTTGTCGAGGGCGTCTGAAGAGTTCGAGATCAACTCACGAAGGAAGATTTCTTTGTTTGAATAGAATGTGTTGATGATCAGCGACATGAGCTGGGCGATCTCCGCCTGGAAGGCGAAGGTCTCCACCTCTCCACCGGTCTGCATTTCTTCGGGCATTTTCACAGAGATTCTTTTCTAAAATATTCTCTCAGGAAACTTGCAGTGGGGTTTTGTGTTTCACTTATAATAGAACACGTGTTAAGTCGCACCGTTGATCGTAGTTTCAGTCTCGCTTGTAATTTCTCTAATGACGGCGCGAGAAACGTCAACTCGCTTATATAGAGCCCGCGCGCTGCTGCCATCTGTGAACGAGTAGAATTTTCTAGAGAATTCGCTGGGGATTCGTAACCTTCGGTTCATGTTTATAACGTATGATGCAATTTTTGTTAGTCGCTTGACATGTCTTGAAAACATGAACTAAGGTAATAAATTATATGTAAATGAAAAACAGTTCTTATTCGTACTATGTTCCAATATCATCTTTAAACGACTAAACGTAATTAAACAGTAGTTAAATTAGTTCTTCCTTTGTGTGACCACAAAAATAAGAATTCAATTGACTCTTACAGACAATATTTAGACAAGTACTTACATTTACTACGTACTATTATCCAAAATAGTTAAGGGAAAACGTTATGTTTCTACCATTAACCACAAAAACTTAAATTAAAACTATTTTTATATTATAGATTTTTCGAAGGCAACCAACTTTTTTTGCAATTTTTTTCTGTCAAACAATTATTGTTAGATTAGAACATGATATATATTTTTTAATGATTTCTTAGTAAACGATGAAAATATTACCAATTGTTTTTGGTTACTTTATCACATAATTAGCTGACGCTAACTTCGCACCACCTAACAGTCAATGAATGTTAAGTTAACGTGGGCTGTCAATTTCGAAATTATTTTGAGATTTTAATGGTTAATATTATCCTATTCGGGGCGGAGACAAATCCTAAAAATCAAGCATCATCGAAATCAGTTCAGCATTTATTAGTTATAAGTGGTGTAACTAACGTTACTTTGTTTTATATAAAAATAAACAAATTTAAATCGAATCCAATAAGAATCCATTGTAAAAGGGAAAATAAAGGTATACTGTGTAATATACTGGAAACTTCTGTAACATCTATAATACTTTGGTTGCAAAGGAAAATTTAATAGTACCGAAACATAATAAAAACTTATCAATCAAAATAGGCACATCCAAAAAAATCCATATCGTAAAAATACCGAATTACTATCTAAGATTTGTTAACTTATTCAGATTGATTAAAGTGGCACACCGCTGAAAAGGTTGAGGATACATGCGCTATTTAGCTCGTACTTCTACTCGATACACGAGTGCGCCACTGTCGCTGGGCGGCTTTTCTACGGACTGTTCTAGAATGTTCGAGAGAATTCTAGAAAAACCATTCAAAATCGGGATTTCTGTATGAAAATGAAAAAAGAAATGATGTTAATATATCCAAAATAATTATTGGCCATGAATTTTAAAGTAATATAGAAAGGTTTCATTGAAAATCTTATGTTTTTGCCACAATGTTTCGGACGCCCAGAATGTTCCAGCCATATCCGGTGTGTAGTTACTCTGCTCGCCGCATACGGCGCTAGGTGTATCCGGGTTAGTAACTTCTGTTGCATCTTTTTGAGTTTCGTACGTATTGATTAATGCACATTTTCAAACTTTGTTTTTTTTTTAACACTAAGTGACTTTGGAAGAAAGCAATCATTATAGGAAATGCTTCTTATTTGCGTAGAGTCCCATTAAGTAAGTACCGGTGTGAAATATTTAGGTGAATTTAACCGCTCCTTGATCACAATTCACGAAACTCAAAGAGAAAATCAAAATTTCAAGTACCTAGGTAGGTAGGTAGACCAAGGTAGACAAAGAAACGTGATCTTTCCTGATTCAGATTAAATCATGAAAAAATCCAAACCAGTAATAGGTAGGCACCTACAAAAGTCCAAGGAGTTTCAGTACCTACTTCCCTATTTTCGACTTGACACTGACAGTTAAAAAAAGTACCTATTTATTTATCTAATTTAGGTAGCTAGAACCTCAGAATTTCATTTTCACAAAGTACCTACTTGCCTACCTAGGTACTTAGCACTTAGCAAGTTTCTAGTATGCATGTGTAAGTATGTGCCATATAGGTATACCTATGTACTTACCTACCAAGAATCTAGCCCTTTGTTGATATACCTAACTAGATTTGGATGTAGCTACTTTTACCGTACTTACGTGCCTAGATAAAGGCCCTTAATACCTACCTACCTACCTAGGTTGTTAAAACTTGTTAAAACTAATCGTTATCATTTTACTGGGCGGAAATGCCTCGCCTGGTAACAGGGTTCAAGAACGGTCAAGTAGGGACTTATTCGTCAAAAACCTAAACTAAACGTCCTTGAAATTTTAAACAGATATTATTTGAGTTAAGTTAATTATACCTGCCTAGGTATGTAGATACGATAGCAACCTTCTTTTTTCTCAAAAAGTTTAGTTACCTAATAACTCCACGTGTTAATAAAATGTAGGTTAGTCTTTCTAATTTTAGAAGCATGCTTGATGATTGATTCAATAGGTACTTTAACTAGGGTATCTACCCAGTTACCAACTCGCCACCTTAATTTTAGCATTCATTTCGTTTTGCGTTATAGGTAGGTACCTATTTACTTACTTACTTAAAATACATAATGTTCATTCAATTCACGCCGGCCGGTAACTATCAATGTCATTCATATCGTGCGTAGCGTAAAACCACGCTTTGCCCTATTTGATCTTGACATTAAATTGTAAACATCTGAAAATAAAATAAATCAATCTATGATCTCGAATATTCGCCCTTTGAAGCTTTGTCCCCCACCCCCTTGACCTACTTTGGAACCGTGGGAATATTCGAGAAAATTCACCATCAATAGCCCTCAATGAAACTCCTAGAAACTGGAACAGGTACACAGCGGCATCTAGCGGATAATAGAACTCATTAAAAAGAGGCCCGGTTTAGGGTCATGTTAAATTTTACCTTTAAATATATCTAAATGTCCATGAAAACTCAAGTTACATAGATTTTGCTACATTATTAATATTTATTCGAGTTCTTTTTCAATAGTTTATTAGCATTTACATTTTTAGAGCGTCGTTTTACAGCGACATCTATTGAAAACATGCTGCAGCTTTTACCCAAATGGTTCCCAGACGTTTCTCAAGCCTTCTGGTTAAACAGTTCCGCTATTCGCCGCCAGATGCCGCTTTCATCAAGAACGTTCTCGCAATTTCTCGAATGCATTTCAGATCCATATAAACAACACAGCCGCTGCGTCCGACGTCATTCTATTGCAAGTGAGCGAGCGGATAATTCAAAGTAACAGCGAACTTTCGTAGTAAACGAGCTTTTACAGTAATGGCGCTTCTACTGTTAGACGAATTGCGCCCTAGACGCCTCCGTGATTCCCTATTCGACCTGGATTTGTCTACGGATTTGCTGTCGGACATTTTGAGTCGCCGTTCGCGTCCATGGAGGAATCTCGCGTTGGCTTCAAGGGACGTCGGTTCCACGATAAAGACTGATAAGAACAAGTTCCAAGTAAATATGGATGTCCAGCATTTCGCCCCTGAAGAAATATCCGTCAAAGTTGCTGATAACTGCATTGTAGTGGAGGGCAAGCATGAAGAGAAAAAAGACGATCATGGATTCGTTTCTAGAGAATTCAAAAGAAGATACGTGCTGCCAGAAGACTGTAGCCCTGATACCGTGGAATCCAGACTATCTTCTGATGGCGTTCTGACCGTGGTAGCGGCTAGAACTTCAGGGAAAGGGGAAAGAACGATCCCTATAACGCAGACTGGACCGATCAGGAGGAAACACGAGGACGAAGAAGAAAAGCAGATTGAGAACGGAGAAGATAAACCGGTGGAAGAGAAGTCTCCGCAGAAGAAAAGGAGACGTTAATTTTTTGAGTTTAATTCTCAAGATGATTCCATTAATTGTTTAAGATTAATTAAGACTGATTTGTTTCTAATAAATGATAAGTTTCGATTATTTTTTTAGTTTCATTTGTGGTAAGTAGAGGTTGGTAGAATAGAAGCCTACTATGAAAGTAAGTCGCTGAACATTTTTGTACCTTGTCGCAGTTAGAGCTATGCAAAATTCAAATGGCTATCCTTCTTGTGACGTTACTGAGACAAAGTACTAAAACGTTCAGAGTGGTATGACCTACCGCCTCTCATACAGAGGATCGTTAGAAGGTAAAACATATACGTTTTTTCAGATCAATTATGTAGGTACGGTGTAGAAAAACATCGTGAGGAAACCAGCGCGCCTCTACGAATTAATTCAAGGATGTGTGTGAAGTCCCCAATCCGCACGACGAGAGGAGCCCTGTGCCCAGCAGTGGGACGTAAACAGTTGCCTGATGTGGATGGATTTAGTATTTGCTCTATACACGGTGGATCAGAAAATATGGCAAATAATTAACCCACAGTATCGGCTATCGATTCTAAGTATATTGTATAGGTCTTTAATTTTTTTTGAGTTGGTAAAAAAATATATTGTACTAGCTTTTCCCCGCAACTTCGTATGCGCAGAAGTATTAAATGTAAAACCCCGATTTTTTCCCGTTCCCGTGGGAATTTCGCAAAATCCTGTCTTAACGTATGCCTACGTCATAACATCTACCTACATGCCAAATTTCAGCCCGATCCGTCCAGTGGTTTGGGCTGTGCGTTGATCGATCACTATATCAGTCAGTCAGTCAGTCAGTCACCTTTGAGTTTTATATATTTAGATATGGGATTGGTTGTGTGAGCGACGCCTGAATCCTATACAAAATATTATTTTTTACCAACTCAAAAAATATTAAAGACCTATACTATACAATATATTAGAATCGATAGCCGATACTGTGGGTTAATTATTTGCCATATTTTCTGACCCACCATGTATATTAGAAAGAAACGGGTGCGTTCAGAGCTTCTCTAAGGACAATTCTTAGAGAAGCTCTGAACGCACCCGTTTCGCAAGTTGCCCGTTGATATTCAAGCGCTTTGCTTAGCCATGAATAAATAAAAAAATAGAACCGACTTCAAACTCCGATAGCCTGTGAAGTTGGTGTCAAGTTCACTATAAGATAGTCATAGCTTTGGGGCGGTTCACTTGACACCGACTTCACAGGCTGTCGGAGTTTGAAGTAGGTTCTATATTTTTATTTAAAAAAAAATTTCGGCTATAGTTTCCAAACATGTGTACGATGGGACGTAAGTCTCACTGTAGTCTTTGAAATTGATGCCAAAATCATACACATGCTAACAAATTTCGAGGAGTTCCCTCGTTTTGTCATGGATCCCATCATCAGAACTAAACCAAATTATTAAAAGGGTTCAAGTTGGAGGTACACCTTTCAATTAAAAAAAGAATCATCGAAATCGGTTCACAATTGACGGAGACATGCGTGGTCATACATTAAAAAAACCGGCCAAGTGCGAGTCGGACTCGCGCACCGAGGGTTCCGTACAAACCTGTAAGGTTTACAAAGTTCGTTCTTTACGACAATCGAGTCATAACTATGGTATTTTTATTGCAAAATGAAATTCATAACATTACAATGGGGAAAGATGGAGTAGCATAAATTTAAGACAAAGATCTTAAAAAATATATATTTTGTAATGTAACTAAAAATTTAAGGTTTTCGGAATTTTTCCTTTATGTGTGCTATAAAACGTTGCTTCATGCCAAATTTCAAGATTCTAGGTCGACTGGAAGTACCCTTTAGGTTTTGATTCCCTTGCGAGTACTTGCGAGTTTCAAAATATGCAGCTTAAATTGCTGTTTCTTTTGATTGCGTTGACATAGAAGTTTGATTTTGTTACAGCTTAAAGGTATTATAGACCTGAGTATTTGGTATGAATTTCAATTTAATACCTCTACGCGTTTATGAGGAAATGGGTAGTAAGGTTAAAATTATTAAAAAAAAATATATTATGTGATGTAACTAAAAATTTATGGTTTTCGTAATTTTTCCTTTATCTATGCTATAAGACGTTGCTTCGTACCAAATTTCAAGATTCTGAGTTCACGGGAAGCACCCTGTAGGTTTTGATTCCCTTGCAAGTGTCGAAAATTTGCGGCATAAACGGCTGTATCTTTTGATTGCGTTGGCTTAGAAGTTTGATTTTTTCACAGCTTCAAGGGACAGTAGACCTGAGTAATTGATATAAATTTCAGCTTCATACCTCCACGCGTTCCTGAGAAAAAGGGTCTTGACAGACGGACGGACAGACGGACAACAAAGTGATCCTATAAGGGTTCCGTTTTTTCCTTTTGAGGTACGGAACCCTAAAAAATATACATATAGGTACGCGTCGAATTGAGAACCTCCTTTTTTTTTTTCGTCGGTTGAAAACAGTAAATTAATATTAACCGTATCGATATATCCGTGATCAAATGTTCGTTTCAAATGCATTATAGATAAGACGTACCTAAACGTGTGCGAGCTGCAAGCCTGCGCGAGCAAATCCTTACTTAATAAATTGTATAGCACTGTATCTGTTCTAATAATCTTCAAAAATTTTACCTATACATTTTAATTAAGGCCGTTCCTACACCCAGCTCAGCCGTCACTATCACTCGTGGTGCAACGAGTGAAAGAGAAAGCGCTACGCACAGAACGCCCGATTTAGTTAGTATTTAACGCGTTTTAATTTCTATAAAAATACCGTCTAATAACATGGCATTTACAAAGCTGTCAATGTATGCATATTAATATAATATGGATAATATTTCTGTTATATTTAGTTTTACACTGATTGATATAATAATCTGGAGTAAAGTTAGATTAAAGGTCCGAATTAGAGGTTACTTTGGAATTAAATTGTATCGAGCGAAGTTTCGTGAAACGTGTACTGAAAGCTGTCAATGTAAGGATGATATAATTAAATATAACATATGTTTTTTCACCCCTCCTATTCGAAAAGAAGTGTTTTGTTGCCCGTTTAGAGGGAGCAAAATGCGATTTTGCTCCCTCTTCGCTTTTTTTTTAATTTTTTTCATTTCTGCCCCGCTAACAGGGAGCAAAATACGTCTTAGCAGCGCGTTTACGGAGCTTCGGAGACTGTAAAAAGTTGTATTCAAAAGTCGTATCTTTTTCGTATTTAGAATTTTATATATCGGCGTTTTACATAAATACTTTAATGCACATACTATAAATCCATAAATTCATAAATATATACTTACTTTTGATAAATTATTTTCTATTATCTTTTATTTTCAATTTGGCTGAATGGTGCAGGCCAATGCCGTAGCATTCCTCGCAAACTCGTCGTGTGATCAAATAAAAAAAAAACTCGAACCCGCGAATTTCGTGAGCGCTCATTTCCTTGCCGTATTATTTTACACTTAATTTCCAAAATAAAACGTACTTTATGTAGTGTTATGAATTATTTCGTAGAGAATGAATGAAATCAAAAAGTGATTTAGGTGATGCAATGTATTGGGATCAACACCTCTGAGAATTCCAAAGGAATATTATGTAAGTACGTAATATGAATTGCACTGCCCTTTTTTCATTTTATCGCAAATGTATTAAAAAACTTTGTTCGATACATGAGCGAAATTGTAATAAAATGTATATTTTTCACATTTGTTAAAATTTACCTATATTATGAACGCAACGCATGCGAGCGTGACAGAATATAAATACAATGAAGTAGTTAGAGATTCTTCAATATGGAAGCCATTTTCGCCTTCTGCCTATGAATTTATGATAGGCGCGCGAAACACATGTTCTTTTTAACCTTGTTTGTCTCTAAATGTATTATTTTTTTGTTTTACTTCATTTAATGACAATGATGAACGAATGATCTTATGATTTTCTCATAGGAGGGGTGAAAAGCAGAGTGTACAACACGGTAGCAAACTTATTTATGCCTTGGGTGACAAAGCTTGAATCCTTCGCTAGCTCAAGATTCCACGCTAGAATCCCTCGCTTACGCTCGGGATTCTATTCTGGAATCTTTCGCGTCGCTCTGGATTCAATCCGTCACCCGCGGTAAAATATACCATTTTGCTCCCTAGTCATACAATCTACTATTTCATATCTTTAACTTTTAACATTTCTTAGAAAAGTATGATCTTACGTGAGCAATTTGACGATGCTGGGTCAGGGAACGGCCTTAAGTGTAATTAAAAAAAAGAAATTGAGTGGGTAAGGCTCTCCTGATAGTGGCAATGTTTTTTATCTATTGAATAAAACAATTAAAGATATTATAGCGTATTTTTTCTTCTTAAAGTACTTAAAGTCCTTAAACCACATCAGATAATTAGCAAATTAAACAAGATGCCTCTGGTATTGCAAGCGTCTACAGGCGACGGTGACCTCTTACCATCAGGGGGGCCGTATGCTTGTTTGCCATTCTTAGTGGTATAAAAAAATATCTTTTAGACGGTACAAAAATGTGACGACAAACAGCCAGACGGCCCACCTTATGGAAAGTGGTTAAACGCAGCCAATATAAATTTGCGTTGCTTAGTATCGAAGGCACTGCCACCCAGAGCCGAGACCTAATGAGCCTTCTTCGTTTAAAAATATATATTCATTCTTCTTCAATTTGGAATTGTGCATCCTCATTCTTAACAGCAACTGCTATATATTCCGGTTCCCTCTCCACTGCTCCCGAAGAACTAGATTCATCGTTCTCAGACGCATGTCTTCTTTCATCTCCTCTAGTAAAGTCTTTACCAATAACTTTACGCGTATCCGCCATTTTAACTGATGTTTCTTCATGCACCTGTAGATCACCTCTTAAGTATGGCTGGAAAAGATCTAATTTTGGAGACCGACTGGCGCTTTGGCAGTTCGATTTGTTCACATAATGTCTTATCACATTTATGATATCACCTTTAGCATCCAGTTTAAAATCTTCAGTTATCCTTTTGAAGTCTTTTAGAAGACTCAAGAAGAATTGTCTATCTTCATCTGAGGGTTCTGGTACATACCTTTTTTGTTTAAGAGTCGATGCCTCTTTCTTCATGTCCTTTCCTATTAGTGGTATACAGTCTTCGGAGTCATCCGAATCAGAATCTTTATTGACGTCTTTTAATTGAGAAATATCCATGTTCCTGGTTAAACTGAGCAGGTCTCTCTTGCATTTGCCTACGAGGAACAGTAAGTGGTCGTGGTAAGTGTATTTCTTGGCCAGAGCGGCCGCTTTGCCGGTTTTCTTGTTTCTGTTCCGGAGATTCCGGACGAAGCCGTCGCGTAGTGCTTTCCATTTCGACTGCAGACGGAGCACTGGAAGGAAAAACGATAGATTGAGTAAAAATCTATTACTAAAAAAAAACTGCATACAATCTTTTGACTGCATACAATCGAAATTCCGGTTAAAAATAATCATTAGCTTTAAATATATTACTAAGTCAAATATTTTAAGCGAGAGACCTCATCATGTTCTTGTTGACATGTATAAATTAACTCTTTTATACATGATGTATTTCATTATTTATTGACATTTTGAGACTGACGACATCTATGGAATTTATATTTATTTGACAATGGAGGCCATCTCCATAATATTTTTATTTTCTGGACCCTTGGAGACTGTACATCTCTAAGATCTTAGATTTAAGTTTAAGTTAATCCCTTCAATGTAATTTTAGTACGTACCTATATGTATTTTTATACATTTAATGTAAATTTTGTAACAATGTGGAAATTTTGAAAAAAAGGCCTTCTGCTTGAGTTAATTGCGGCGCTTCTTCTCAAGCAATGGGTCAAATTCTTTTACTGACGTGTAAAAGTGCCCCTATGTGGCTAATTTGCTGAATAAATGATTGAAATTGAATTTGATATGTAACCATGTGTCACTTTCACAATAAAGACGAATCTAACGACACCTCGCAAGCTAAAATCCAATAAGCCGTTTAGGCTGTAGAGCGTGCCAAAGAAATACCTATACATATGTACTTATATATACATACATACATGTACACTCATTAAGTCCGTTCCCTGACCCAGCATTGTCGAATTGCTCATCTGAGATCATAATACTTGTCTAAGAAATGTTAAAAATTAAAAATTTGAAAAAAAAACACATGTTATATTTGTTTATATCACCCTTACATTGACAGCTTTCGTTACACGTTTCACGAAACTTCGCTCGATACAATTTAATTCCAAAGTAACCTCTAACTCGGAGCTTTAATCCAACTTTACTCCAGTTTATTATATCAATCAGTGTAAAACTAAATATAACAGAAATATTATTCATATTAATATGCATACATTGACAGCTTTATAAATGTCATGTTTTTAAACGGTATTTTTATAGAAATTAAAACGTGTTAAATACTAACTAAATCGGGCGTTCTGTGCGTAGCGCTTTCTCTTTCACTCGTTGCACGAGTGACAGTGACGGCTAAGCTGGGTATGGAACGGCCTTAAGTACGAAATTGAAGCGATGAAAGAAAAAATCGTAAACTGCACGCATTTGCGGAGGAGGCCTGTGGGACGTAAAATAAGGCTGTTGTGGTACTTGTGGTGATTGTTCGCATTTGGAAATTGTGACGGCGATATTTTTTCAAAGAGTAAAAGAGAGACGGCTGAATGACAGCTCTGTTGGTACTTGGTAGTGACCCTGCCCGCCTGTTCCGACGGTCGCGGGTTCGAATCCCGCTAGGTAGGGGCAAACTTGGTGTATCTTATACTTTAAACGCGCTAATCTTGTATATTTCTCTGTTTATTTATTATTGACGACCGGATTGGTCCACTTGGTAGTTTATTACCCTGCCTTGTGTTCCGACGGTCGCGGGTTCGAGTCCCGCTCGGGGCAAACTTTGTGTGATGAACACGAACGTTTGTACTCGAGTCTGGATGTTAGTATTTATATATGTATGTATTTCTCTATATAAGTATTTATATCGTTGTCTAGCACCCATAGTACAAGCTTTGTTTAGTTTGGGGCTAGGTAATTTTTTTTTATTGTTATAGACGGACAAACAGGTAGGCAGGCTGTAGTAGTAGTAGTAGTAAACAGGCAGACGGCCCACCTGATGGAAAGCGGTTACCGCCGCCTATAGACATTTGTAACACCAGAGGCGTCACCGATGCGTTGCCGGTCCCGAAGATATTTAATGACACCCTTTTTAAAACATCCCATATTGTAGCGCAGAGGGAAATTTCAGCAGGGAGTTCATTCCAAATGCTTATAGTACGCGCTAAAAACGTTCTAGAGAATCGACGCGTAGACGAGCGTTCAATTTGTGTGAAATGAATGTCCCAAGATATTTACTTATTTATTTATTATTTTACGTCACACCAGGCCGAGAAGCGGGATTTACCGCCCTCGGGCGCGACGGAAAATCGCTCTTCACGGCCAGGTGGTGACGTAAAATCGTATACTCACCACGGGCGGTCGTAAAGAAAGCCTCAGACCGCTCGATTATAGCCCTCGCCTCCAGCTCGGGTCCCAACTACCCGCGATCTGAGACTTTCTTTACTTTACCGCCCTAGGTGTGTAATGAACTTATAATACACTTGCAGTTGTCGCTTGCAGCCAAGTGTGGTTTACCTGGTGCCTCGTTCACATGGACTTAGTACTCGACCGAGAGTACTGGCTTAGGTATTTGCTGTCCATTCCATACTAACATTAGAAATGCGAAAGTAACTCTGTCTTTCGGTCTGTCTGTTACCTCTTCACGCTAATACAGAAGGGGGCGGTTAGTTTTGTAATAAACCACATTTAGGTCCTTTATAAAGTAAAGAAATAACTATTTTTTTGAAAAAATAAAAAACAAAACCGATTGTAACGAACTTTTGATATAAGTTATGTTTATGTATGATGACTTTTGGTTCGAGTGTCATTCTCACAATCAAGACGAATCTAACGACACCTCACAACCTGTTTGGGCTACAGAGCGTGCTACAGAAATATACATACTAATACTTAATTAGGTAGACATCGTCTTCGTGTCTTCGGGTTCCACCACTGATCTCCGTGCCTGCAGCATCTACCTGACCTAACACCAACCCCCCTCTACAATACATACACTCGAAAACCTCCTTCTGGCCCAGTCGGATAAAAAACAAAAACCGCCTTCAAACTCCCACAGATCACAGATCGCGATGTAATATCAAGTTTACCATATTATGATGGGATTAAACGAACTTACCTGAAGTGAAGTTCTATCCTGATTGTATGTAATATTTGTTTCGAATATAACTATGCAGCTTCGTCAGTCTTGCGGCCCAATTGACGCGTATTCAAAGCTAAATAAAAAGAAAATAACATCCTGGCAACACCAAACTGTCATTTAGTTCAGAGCACCAAGTTAAATGAATAATTAAGAAAGTAGTATTTAATTTATATTAAATACTACTTGACCCTCGGGAGGTGAGTGTTTATCCTACCCTCACCTGGGTGGGAGGGATATTCTTATATATTCGAAACAAATATTACATACAATCAGGATAGAACTTCACTTCAGGTAAGTTCGTTTAATCCCATCATTGTATGTAATATTTGTTTCGAATATAACTATGCAGGATGTTCAGAGAACAAAAAGTAATCATTCTCCAAACAAGACCTAAATAATACAATATTTATGAACTTATAAGTCTATTCTAACTAGACTATAGTCAATCATAAATAATTATATATGAAAGTTTAACCTTATATCCATGAATCTAAAGGATATACCTAGAATTGTCACCTACATACATTAACAGTTATCACACAACAGACTCGTGGCTCATGTTCAGTTTGAATTCAAAAGTTCACTTCATTAAGTATAACAAACAATGTTTTATACATTTTTATGATTTAGTGATGTTAGCTCCATAGTAACACCTAAACAATGCAAGTGAAATAACAGATATCAGCAGGGCGAGCAGAATATGCTACACATTACATCATGTAACACATGGTTGTCTGTTCCACAACCATCTCCCGACCGTTAATGTAAATTGTCTCTTAATTTGAAGCTTTAAAATGTAACAAAAGTTGGTCGTTCCTATCCTATAATTTAAACTGTACAACACAACTAGAGTTCCTGAGCATTTGAGCAAGGAACCAAAACCAAAGAACTGGAAATTCCAGACACTGGACAACATTTCTCAACTACCTACCTTGCTGTAAATATTACACAAATTAAGGTATGAGGTATGGTAACCGAATCTCGAATGAGTAAACTTATGATTGTATATATGATTAAGTAATAAGTAAGGAATAAATAATATAAAATAGTCGCTTTCTCTGAAGGTGATCCAAACGGTCGTTACTGTGACCGGTTGTGAAATTATTATTATAGATTACCAGCATAAGTTCTCATATGATGTATTCACATTCAACGTCAAAATTACAAGTTAGATACAGTTTTATTTATGGCATAAGTATAAGAACTCAAACAACAGGATTTTTTAACTGCCTATAAAATTCCTGAACAATTTATATAATTTATTACTTCATTGAACAGTGTTCATTCATCAAAAAAGTGCATATAGTACAGAACTTCTGGTGATAAATCATCTTCTGAAAGTCAGCTCCCGAAATTAAAGAGCTTGTAAAATATCTGAAATCAAATCAAATCCATGTATGTACCTTAGGGGTTCAACTACAGAAATCTGCTATCTGGATAAAGTTTCCATTACAGCCATTAGTTTCATTTCATTGGGAACTCGTAGTAGGCGTCGTAATTTATTTATATTTATTTTAAGTTAAAAATTCAATTTAGGGGTTATCACTTAAGGACCTCTCACACTCACAATCTACCCTTACGTTTAGAGCAACCCCTTACATCAAGTAATCAAGGTATTAAGTGAGCAGTAGTTTTCATAACATAAGTATTTAATAAAAAATACGGTCCTGAGTGCCTGCTGCACAATTTGTATAATAGCTCATAAAGCGAATACATGAAGCTCCAATTACAAATATATATATATATATATCGAGACCCGTCTGAAAAGCATCTTTAACAACACCTCAGATATTTGGATTTATCACTCATCATGCAAATGTGCATTTTAATGTTAATTCACTTTAAGTACTGTAATAGTAAGTATCGAACGTTTCGTTGTCTCTGCCTTCACCAACGGGAAGCAGGTATGAGCTTTTTGGTAAGTAATACCGACTGTGGTGGCAATCAAATTGATTAAGTATTGTTAGTTTCAACGAAACTAAATTCACCTTCAGAATTTGACCATGTCAATAAAATCTTCCAGCGGAAGGCTACAGGACCATAATTTATTTATTTAATAAAGAACCACCTTCATAATCTGACCATGTCAACAAAATCTTCCAACGGAAGACTAAAGGACAATAATTGGTAATACGCTCTTTGTCAAAAGTGAATTACTAAAACAACACGAGCTTATAACTAAAAACTTTCAACGAAAGTATACCATATCACAACGTGATACAGTCTCTCATGCTCATTCATAATATTACGAGTATGTACATTCAGTTTAAACTTTCCAACGGAAGCTACTTTAAATTATAGTACTGTATTGTATATTCACTTTTATTAAAAATACTATTATTCTTTAATAATTTCCCAAATAAATATTTTCAACACTTTCATAACATAACTATGTCGGGAACTTCAGCAGAACCTGCTGGCTGCTCATTCCTGTACAATTTGTACATATATCCGAAAAAAAAAGACAAATATTACATCTGCATGCTGAATGAGAACATATATGTATTACCAACCCTATTCAGAAAATTGGTAACGCTAGTTTCAGCAATCTTTAAGCTTATCGCTTGGCAATAAATGTTATATGAAATTTTTGCCGTCGGCATTTTAGCAGGAGGCAAATTTTTATGAAAAATAATAACCTGTCTGTACTCGAAGACCAGACTATGCGAGCAACATGTGCAAATAGCATAATTATTATAAATAATTACAAATTAATAATTCTACCAGGTATATGATAAGTTTGTTAGAAACTTAGAACACTATGATATAAAGTACCAACATGAAGGTTACCAGGGCCCAGCCCAGGGTATGTAGCCCAATCAGGACAAAAATAGCACCTGATAATACTAGCACTACTTAAGCCTTTTGTCATGGTCTATAGTCCTGTGTCTGAGTAACAATTAAAAACATAGCAAGGGTTGCAATATGTGCAGGACAGGAGTGATGGCTGATATTTGTCCATCTATATAAATATGATATTAGGATATCACTATGGGAACTGAGCCACTAATATACATAAGTCTTTTGAAACTGGCAGCACTCTTACTGCAGTTTACACCGTTGGTGTTTAAGATTGCTTATAATGTACTACTGTATGTACAATTCATATCTTGTGATAATTAAATTCTCAAGTTTTGTATCCCAGTAAAGTAACTGAAAATATTATTTCCATCCTGAAAAGGGCAATAATAATAATAAGCCTACGGAACGTAGACGACAAATTTCGGAGCATTCGACGCATTGCTATAATATTTTGCGCAGGCGTCCATATTTCTAATAGACCTCAAGTCCAGGTTACCATTACATTAAATGAATATGGGGTAATGAAAACAAAAATAAACAAATAATTGTAGTAAAATGACTTTATCCATGTGAGTACAAAAGAAAACAAGATTTTTTTCAAAAGTACCTACTTAGTAGAATTACCAGGTAGATCATTTAAAGGAAAAGAAAACTTATTACTAGGTTTATTGATGGTTATCGGAATTACTTCTATTTTCAGTAAGCAAAATAAATAAAGCCCATTGTCTAAATTTGTAATTTGGAAGGTTCGATTTCTAATCTAATCTAAAAATACTCGTAAATCTCTTAATATGACTACCAACATCATTACTAAAAACTGTATTATGTGGAAATACCTTTCCTCAAAAGACCATTAAGGTACTCAAAATAACAATAAAAATCCGGTCATGAAAGGTTGAAATGCTTGGAAAGTCCTCAAGTCAAGAATATTGTCTCTAATTTTTAATACATTAACAATGTATAATTATTAAGTTTTTAACCACTTTTATTTCTTGTCATTAACTTTAGATTTGGTACATACTCATGTGCCTCTTTAAACCTAAACATTTTATTACTAAATGTTATTTTTAAGTATGTCTATCTTACTCATGCAAACATATGCTAAGCTGTACGCTTGTTACTTAGTCCGGTAACTAACTTATGTATCATCAACATCAAATGTCTGATTGACATTGTGACCTAAAAAGCTTGTTAATACTTGGTAAGAAATAGTACCTATATGTGCATGTGCAATGATTGTCAGCGTGTCTAACATTTACATATAATGCAAATAAATATTTACTGTCTAAATGGGTTATCTAAATATGCTTTATATTCTCATATTATAGTCTACAGGACACAGTAATTCAGGGGAGACCCTCCAATATACAACATCTCACAACATCAAACTAAAAAATCAAGTAAATAGGTATTATGAGTTCCAATAAGTTCGGGTGATCAATATTTTAAGAACTTTAAAATATATGATAGAAATTGGTTCTGATCTTTAAAATTTGGAATATATTACTAAAGACTACCAAGTTTTTAATTTCACTGATCATTTTCTGTGCATTTTTAAGTAGGTAATAAAAATGTTTGAAAGGGTTTTTGAAAAACAACAATCTTATGCCTAGTACTAGAACATACAGTTAAATTAATCAACTGAGGCCCATTATTTGGGTGTTCTTATGCATAAATGCATATAGTATCGAGTATTAAAACCATATGTATAAAGATGTACTATTTATTTACCTAGCGGTGCGGAGCACTGCATCATAATATAAGTCTGTGACTGTAAGAATAGATAGTCATGCCAGAAAGGAACTGCAATAGCTACGATCTTTGATATGGGTGTCCTTCGTATGGAATGGACACCCTTTGATTTCAATAAAGGCACTGGCCACCCAAATCATCTGGAGGTGTTTCAGCATCTTTACTATTTATTTGACAAAAGATATATCATGCACTGGCATATAAAACAAGTCTATGTATAGTATATAAGCTACTCGTTCAACTCACTTTGAAATACCCTATTTAGACTGTTTGATGTTCGGTTCGGCAGTAGCGAAAAATTATAACCTAACTTTTGAAGAACGGAAATATAGATCGCTTCATTGTTTGTTTTATTATGATAAATAGATTATGTAGATAGCCACGAGTCTGTTTTTCAAATAGGTATTTACATACTCACTCACTTAAGTATCTTTCATTTTGGGGACCCAAAGTAGGTACACCGATACTGTTGCACTGCACAAGGAGGGATTTCGACCATATATGTTGTAATCCACACTTATTTCAAGTTTTATATTCATTTGCAACTGTTGAATCATCCTTTTTAGCAAGTTTTATAGAATAAAATAATTAAAAACTTGGATATCAACAAAAAAATATCGCGTCGGAGGGCGCGAGAACTAAGAATGACAGTTTGGTGTTGCCAGGATGTTATTTTCTTTTTATTTAGCTTTGAATACGCGTCAATTGGGCCGCAAGACTGACGAAGCTGCATAGTTATATTCGAAACAAATATTACATACAATTGTTTGTCATTCATTACAATCGGCCTGTTCACTTGACTTGACATTTGGCATTTTCTTTTCGGTTACAGTTACTAAACATCTCTATAGAAGGGCAAAAGTAACTTCCCTGCAGTATTCGAAATTAATACTAAAATCATCTACTTAAGTACGTGTTAGCAAATTTTCAGGAGCTTTCTCATTTTCTGATCATGGATCCAATCATAAGAACTGAACCAAATTACTTAATATGGGACCAACTTGAATGTCTTTCGAATTAAAAAAATAATCATCGCAATCGGTTTACGTTTACCATTTTATATTCGGCTAACATACATAAAAAAGTAAATAAAAAGAAGATTCCGACGAATTGAGAACCTCCTTTTTTTTAAAGTCAGTTGAAAATTACCACGTTGTTAAACTTACTACAAATAGATGTCAATTACACAGCTATGACAGTTTGCCAAAATGACAAATATTTTTTCATATTTTTATTACAAAGTTCTTTTAACTTTCTACAATTCGATGACAATTACACGGCATGACAGTTACCAAAAATTTCAAATAGGTAGCTTGCTTTGTTAAAGGTTTTTTTTTTTTCATAAAAAATATTTCACACATTTTCTTACAAATAATTAGACACTTTCGATTTTGTCACACCCCTTCTACAGGGTACAGACAGTCCAAGTTCAAGTCTTCTAGTCAGTTACTAACCACAAGTAAACTAAGCGTAAAATCAAACTCATGCACGCGGTGCGCGACGTTGCCAAGTCACCCGCTGCCGCCGGCGACACGCCGCCGACGAGCTGGCAACGTCGCAATCACCACGAGTACAATGTTTATAATTTGTAAGTTTTACATCGCTGTATTTTAAACTTAGCCTTTAAAGTTATTGTAAATAAACAGTGAACGAAATAAACTTACGAATTAGCTTCTTTTCTTTGTTGTTTCTTTCAGCGTAGTTCGGTATGATGCCATTACAAACTGCCAGCCAATCTTGCTGTTTTCGCATCTTGTCCTTGAATTCATCGCTGTTGTAATCCCAAAGACTTATTTTGCTCCTTATTAACGCTATGAACCGTTTGGTATTAAAGTTCTCCTCTAGTTTGTGTAAAAATGCCATACCTATTTGCTGGATAAACTATTAACTACTTTTATTTAGTAGCGGTGCGGTTGACGTCAAACTCAGAGCGTCAACGCGACGCCACTGCAGTCTCGAGCGGCAGTCGCGCTGCCGCGTGACGTTGAAGTTCTTTTTAACCGACTTGAATAAAAGGAGGAGGTTCTCAATTCGTCGGAAACTTCTTTTTTTTTATGTATGTTCACCACAAATAAATAGTAAACGTGAACCGATTTCGATGATTTTTTTTTGTTAGAAAGGTGGTACTTCCAAGTTGGTCCCATATTAATTTGGTTCAGTTCTGATGATGGGATCCATGAGAAAACGAGGGACCTCCTCGAAATTTGCTAGCACGTAGATGATTTTGGTGTCAATTTCGAGGACTTCAGAGTTAGTTATGTACTTCTATAGTAATGTTTGGAAACTGTAGCAGAAAAAAAAAACCGTCTTCAAACTCCGACAGACTGCGAAGTCGGTGTCAAGTGAACCGACCCAAAGAAATGATAATCATATAGTGAACTTGACATTGACATCGCAGTCTGTCGGAGTTTAAAGGCGGTTTTTATTTTTTTATTTAATTGCGTAGTACATTAATGTGCCGCTCTCTGACGCGGCGACACTATCGCGTCGCTACTCAATATCATTACAGTTTGATTCCTAGGCCAGTTCGTAAAAAAAACTGCCTTTAGGATTCATCATCATCATCATCATCAGATCATCATTTCAGCCGAAAGACGTCCACAGGCCTCCCCCAAGGCTCGCCACTCAGACCGGTCCTGTGCCACTCGCTTCCACCGGTTTCCCGCGACCTTCACGAGGTCGTCGTCGCTCCATCTTGTTGCTCCCTGTGTGCTGTGTTTATTGTTAAAGTTCAATATGTATGCTGTTAATTGCTTGTCTTATTGAAATAAATAAATTGTATTATTAGGCTGATTTATCAAATTACGAGCATTCCCATTTTCTAAAAGAGCCTCAGCTTTGTCTTGGTGAAAATTATTGTAGAAAAATAGCATATAAACTAAAAATTCAACTCGATAATTACCAGGCTTCTCATTTTCTAAAATAAAACCATACTTGTCGCAATTTCTTTATTTCAACACTTCAAGTAACCAATCAAGAAACAGGCTCCCAGCATCATGGCTTTGTCCCCCACCCCCCAATCTTCAGGGAAGGACACTCCAAGGTTGTCCTCTCCCCCCAATTTCTCAGATATCCCACCAACTAGCTTCCCTTCACTAGAAGTCACGCTGTATATGAACTCCTTCGAGCTATGCGCTTGTATTTCTAAAACAACGTTATCTTCTGCATTTTTAACTTGAAATCTATTGAAAAAACACTTCTCCACGCTACCCACGTAACAATCCGGCGGTGCCCAAACAAAAGCTTTATTTTTAAAGTACGAAAACGGCTTAGATATTTTCATTACCTCATTTCCGTACTTATTGTAAACATTAATCAAGAACTGCCTACATTGGCTCGTCTGCACGGCAATGAACACTTTCTCACCATTTTTATTATAAATTGTGTAGCCAGTATCAATTTTTCCGACAGGCTTGTGTAGATCATCCAGTTTCTTGGCCACAATAAGCTGATTCAGGTGGTAGATGTAAGCGAGACCGGGAAACTCAACCTCTTCCGGAGGACATTGCATCCATTTCTCAGTATGTCTGAACGTGCTCTGCCGCAGCATCTAAGTTTGCTTTCTCCCCATTTCTAGTAGATGCATGATGTGTTATATATTTTAGAAATTAGGCGACAAATGCATTGTATATACGGTGCTACCGGTTCGACGCCTGACGTTTTGTGATAGCAATCTGTCACTAAGGTGGATTATTTAGCTGAAGTTTAGCTGTTATTGCAGGGACACCAAGGAGGATTTTCCTGGACTGGACTGCAGAACTTTCTCGTATTTTTTTCCTCAAGTTTAAGCCGCCACGTGTCAGTCAAATTCAATTTAATTCAAATTCAATCATTTATTCAGCAAATTGGCCACATAGGGGCACTTTTACACGTCAGAAAAAGAAAATATATGGAGATGGCCTCCATTGTCAACTAAATATAAATTCCATAGATGTCGACCATGTCGACAGTCTCAAAATGTCATGCAGTCATCACTCATCAGTAACGTGACCATTTTTTTTTCGTGTCAAAGCGGGACGCCTACGGAATTTTGTATATAAAAAATACATATATGTAAGATATCATATTTAAGTGCAAAATAAAAACTATGGTTTAAAAAATGATTTAAAATAATTTATTTTGGTATCTTACTCTCACTGGCATCTTAATTCTTACACCAACTTACCCTAAAAATAATATTTATAAATAATTTCGCAGCAAAAAACTACTTTGCTACAGCAAAATCGGTTCAACGGTTTAGGTATGAAACATAACAGCCAGATTAGAGTTACTTTAGTATGTATTTTGTGATACAATAAGAAGTTGGGATAAGTAAGTATTCGGTAAGTTTCTTAATAAACCAGCCAAGAAGCGAGTTAAACTCGCGTGGAGAGGGTTCCGACCCTTGATTATTTTCAATGACGTCATTTTCAAACCGTTTCACAGGATAAGCTCTTTTATATGGGAGATTTCAAACACCATGGACTTCTTAATAATTTTCCTGTAATCAATAGGTCAATAACTATCCTCCGTATTTTTTTTCCAAATTTTAGGTCCAGTAGTTTCGGAGATAAGGGGGGGAGGGGATGGTCATTTTTTGCTTATTTTCTTAAATAACTAGAAAAATATTGATCAAAAAATAAATAAAAAAATATATTTGAGACCCTCATCAGAAGTACTTTCATTTGATATGTCACACAATATAGTTTGAAAAAATTAATATTTTTTCTAATTTAGCCCACAAAAATAGGGTCTATGTTTAAAATTCATTTATTTTCGTTACACGTCCGTCTTTGGGTCACAAACTTACATATACATACCAAATTTCAACTTAATCGGTCCAGTAGTTTCGGAGAAAATCGACTCTGACAGACGGACGGACAGACACACGAGTGATCCTATAAGGGTTCCGTTTTTACCTCTTGAGGTTCGGAAGCCTAAAAACTAAATAAATGTAGGTAACAAAAGAATGCTAGCCGTAAGTTACTTTTCTCAAACATGCTCGGAAATGTTCGTGTTACTTTCAAAAAAAGAAGACGCGAGGCTGTTCATTGCCGGCCGTGGCCAGCAAAAACATTATTGTCGTGTGTTTTTTTTTAATTCGCTTACTATTTGAGACCTCTGTAGAGAAACTGACAAATCCATGGAGGTAATAAGTACAACTTCCATGGCCAAATCATCCACGATAATGGAAGTAGTAAATACTGATGTGGGGTAAGTGCGCCTAAATTTATTTCGCCCCTATGCCTTGTAAACAGCCAACTACTAGTTGAGTAATATTTATAGGTTTCGATATATTTATGTTAGGCGCACTTACCCCATCCTGGCGCACTTGCCCCGAAACTGACAAATCCATGGAGTTAATAAGTACAACTTCCATGGCCAAATCATCCACGATCATGGAAGTAGTCAATACTGATGTGGGGTAAGTGCGCCTAAATTTATTTCGCCCCTATGCCTTGTAAACAGCCAACTACCTACTAGTTGAGTAATATTTATAGGTTTCGATATATTTATGTTAGGCGCACTTACCCCATCCTGGCGCACTTGCCCCGAAACTGACAAATCCATGGAGTTAATAAGTACAACTTCCATGGCCAAATCATCCACGATCATGGAAGTAGTAAATACTGATGTGGGGTAAGTGCGCCTAAATTTATTTCGCCTCTATGCCTTGTAAACCGCCAACTACTAGTTGAGTAATATTTATAGGTTTCGATATATTTATGTTAGGCGCACTTGCCCCGACTGACCTTCCGTATTTCCTCGCTGTTTGAGAAAAGCATTATATATACCTCGGCCGCAATTGCGATTGCCGGACTCGTACTAATAGAAGGCTTCGCTTCGCTCAGCCTTCTAACTGACTCGTCCGGCAATGCGCTACTTGGCGGCCTCTGCAATAATGTACTATTACATTCGTTCGTAACTTGATGAGTTGAACTGGGGCCGAAATACATTGCCGTCTACGTAAACAACTGTTAAGCAGTATTATTTTCATAACGTTCAATGTATGAGTGTTCGTGGCCTTGTATCGGTTTGCACGACGGTGCGATGTACTTTTTCGCTTCATTTATCGTATCGTCTATCCCGTTCTCGCTCTCGCTTGTTCCTGACTGTCAACGCGCTGCCGTCTTTCGCGATATATTAATGTAGGCAAGTAATTAAGTATTTATAAAGGTTTATTCGTAAAAGCGGGACATTTTTGTTTTCGTTGGGGATAGCGGGACGGACAGCCTGAAAGCGGGACAATCCCGCCCAAAGCGGGACGTATGGTCACGTTACTCATCAGTCATGCAGTTTTCCCTAATAGATAGAGGGGCTCATGCGGAAGGTTTTTTTTGTGTAATTATAATTTGTCGCTCAACTAACCGTGTAAAGCCGGGGCGGGTCGCCAGTTTAATATAAAATTAAACAAATTTGTCAACAGCGCCATCTGTAGCCATTTCCGTGTACTAAATCGTGTCTAGGTCGCCTGTTAAAAGCACTCAACAAAATGGATGCACTTGCTAGCTACGTAGTTAGTGCAATAGACACTAGATGGCGTTTATACGAAAATAAATGAGAACTACTCGTACCTATTCTGAATAA
Source organism: Aethes cnicana (assembly GCA_963971205.1). Taxonomy (NCBI): domain Eukaryota; kingdom Metazoa; phylum Arthropoda; class Insecta; order Lepidoptera; family Tortricidae; genus Aethes; species Aethes cnicana. The sequence goes on from OZ020297.1 coordinate 935,990, forward strand.
AATTCTAAAGTTATTTTTAACCGACTTCAAAAGAAGGAGGTGATTCCCAATTCGTCGGAATATTTTTTTCCATGTTGCATAAGGTTTTTTCTAAGTATTCAAACGCTTTAATAAGAAAAAAAACTGTAATTTAACTCATTTCTAAGAACGTATTCTCTTCAAATCATAATAAAAACCAACCAATTGACTAAAATTGAACGTCCAAATTGAGTCGAAATACTTACTTCTCTAATAACGTACGAAATATTCGCATGTGCCCTACTTATGATGTCTTTTTTCTTCGCGAAAATATATTTTAGAAGTATTCGGCAGTAATTTGGACCGGGTGGGGTGAACGCCCCAGCCCCTAAACATGTTTATGGGTGAATATCAGATTTCATGTTTTGCACTTGTCCACCCATGTTATCTTCATGAAAATTAAACTATAAGAGTCAGGCTTTTTTTTGGGTAAAGATCTTACTGGGAAGCAACATTGCCATCAAAAAAGGAAATGAATAATAATTCAGAAGTTATCAAAAAAAATTTTTAAACTTCAAAAATCTAAGCTCTTTGGCGCGTCCACCACAGTGTTATTTTTTTCAAACAATTATAATTTTATTTTTTATTCTGAATTTGACGTCTCCAATAGTGTTTCCTGTATTTCGAAATGTTTAATTATACAAAACTCAACTAGAATATTTTTTGAAATAGCCTGGTCAAAAGTTATTGTAAAATAATTTTGTCCTACCCAAAAACACCTCATTTCTTTGGCGTACTTGAACAGTCTCGCATTTTGTTATCATTTTACCTAGACTAGCCCCACCTCGCGTCCCCGCTTCATTCAATTGCCATCTAACATCCGACTGGTGCAAACCTGACCATAGTTTCACGTGTTTCGGAAAAATATTTTATACGTCGCCGTTAGCGGATTTTTTTCCGCTAAGCGCCTATTTTCTTCGGCGACCGAATTCACAGTCAAATTCTACTTGAATTTTTTAATACTTTTTTAGTGAATGTATGCTGCGATTATCTACATCTATAGTTTTAATTTGAAATTATACTTTAAATACTTACGGATGTAAAAAAATATTTATACCCTAATCTCATTTCTTTGGCGCTAATTTCTTTGGATTTCTTTGGCATTTAGTGTCAAAGAAATTAGATTCAGCCATAGAAATTAGAAGTTTATTGTAAATTTTTCTTAAGATATATCACAAATATCGCTTTTATTAGATTTAATTGTTTTTGTAGATTGTTTTATTCATGATCACACCTAAATCTAACAATAATACTAAAAAATATAATTCTTACGCTAAACAACCATCAATAAAACGACTGTTTGTCTCTGTTCAGTTTAAATAAATGTTATATTCGGAGATTTACCTTAATTACCTTAATATAATAATGCAAAAAAATATTTTTCAACATTTTAAATAAGTAACACTGTCGTACAGAATATTATAAAAATGTATACAACTATATTGTATAAAGTCGAACCGATTCAATATCTAAATGACGTGAAAGAAGAAGAAATCGGCAATTAAAATTAAACAAAAACTAATCAATGAAAGTTCCTGTTACTAGGTAAAGAAACCAAAAATGCAAATGACTAAGAAAAGGCAAACAAAAGATGAAAAGTTGAAAAAGAGCAAAGAAACGTTTAGAAGATATTAAAGACAATCCTTTGGGTTTATCAAAAATGATGAAAAAAAAAACAAGAGAAAGTTACCACGAAAGAAGAACTGAAAATATGTTTTTTATAGGTACCCACAACTTTTTAAAGGAATTTATATTTAAGAAAGTCTTAGGTCGATCTGTAGCATAAATGATGTGCAAATAAGAATAAGCATGTACATATTTACTCGCTTTTTTTGGTTGAAATGATAACCAAAATATAAAATTTATTTATTAAAAATAATTTGATATTTTTGGTTATCATTTAGATAACCAAAAATATCAAACATTTTCTTGAACCTTACAATATATTTTTATTTCATTACTTACATTACACGGTGTAAAAAAAAACTTGTTTTTTTTTGTTGGTCGCGTATTACTTTGTAAAAAGTGCTGCCAATATTTTATGTTATACATACATATTAATCAGAGTTTATAACTATGATGGAAAAGATATTTTAATAACACTTATAAATCTGTGGTGTTATAAAAAAGACCAACATTTCGTAGATTTTTGTGAAACAAAGTTTTTAATACTGGTAAAAATATGATCTCAACTATAGATACTAACTTAACAAAAACCTTGACAAAAATTGACGCTTGCGATTGAAATGCTTTTTTTTAATTTTCTGGTTATCTATTTTTTTGGCGCATTTCTCAAATATATTTGACAAAATATTGTTCATTTTCTAATTTTATTGGCATGTTTTCTAATTTCTTTGGACCTATTCTAATTTCATTGGCAATCAAATTTTCAAACTGCTAAAACTCGAAAAGTGTTGGAGCTATTTTTGGCACAATAAGATATATTTTATTGAATTGAAGTCTTTTACAGGGTATGTTGTCCGAAATACTCGAAATATTGAAAAAAAAATGCGCCATAGAAATGAGAAATTTTCAAACGAAATCTGATATTCACCCTTATTGAATATGAAAAAATACGTAAACACCTTGAACGACGACGTTTCATGTTCTATGCCTACATGTATATTTCGAGGTTTCTATAATTATGAATAGGGGTTTTTTTAGAACATAAATCGAGCGATATTGTATACTTAGGTACAATCTATTTTATATCTCTCTGTTCCCAATATTTAAAGTTCAACTTGACCCGTAAGCGATCCTATAGGCACATTAGAGGGTTTACTCCGAAGGTTGGCAACGTCGCAAAGAGCTGTCAAATATTTTTCTGTTTTTATTGATTTCTCAATATTGCTGAATTAAAAAGGAATATATCATTCTATGGTTGTATGACGCGTCTCGTTTTATATTTGTTGGTTAGGCATTCAAATAGGTAATAAGATTACATTAAAATGCATGGAAACTGCAATGGAAAGTTTTCAAAAGATATTACTTCAATAATACTAAAAAATCCGTGTTCCTATGATAACTGTTGCAAGCCATATTAATGTTTTATTCAACCATAGAGCGATAATTCATGTTTTCATTCAGTAATATTCAGAAGTTTATGAAAACGGCAAAATATTTGACAGCTATTTGACTATTTGCGACGTTGCCAACTTTCGGAGTAAACCCTCTTAATTTACGCATTTATAATATTAATATGGATACGAATACTCAATTATCTAACATTTAATCTTGGGTTGCTTCAAATAACAGATGACAGTAGGTACTTATATGTAAAAAAAAGTATATTCCTTAGGCTGTATCTCCTCTATAATGAATGCAGGGACTTTAGGATCCCTTGTGACATAGAAGATGAAAAATGTATTAAAAGAAATGTCAAGTTCATAAGATAGTTGTATAAAAATAACATTTCTTACTGAAGATAATAAACTTGAGGAAAACGGGGTCAATTTTGTTATTAAGATAGTAAAATAGTAATGTCCTTTAACTTTGCTAATGAGATGAGCATATGTACCTACTAAGTACCTCGAGATTAAATAGAAGTAAAAGAACGCATTGTTTTGAAGTTAATGATTAGCTATTTTACCTCTATGAACCTCTTTTCTCTCTATGAAACCGTGGTGGCCTATTGGTTCGACCTACCGCCTCTCATGCAGAGGGTCGGGGGTTCGATTCCGGCTCGCACCTCTAAGTTTACTTATGTGCGAAATTTATTGAATTCACCACTGAGATTTTCGGTGAAGGAAAACATCGTGAGGAAACCTGCACGCATTTGCGAAGTAATTCAAAGATGTGTGTGAAGTTCCCAATCCGCACTGGGCCGGCGTGGGGATTATAGCCCAAACCCTCTCGTGATGAGTGGAGGCCTGTGCCCAGCAGTGGGACGCAAATAGGCTGTAGTAGTGTAGTAGTATTTTACCTATAAAATGATTTGGGGTTTTTGAGAGTGGCACAAGCGGTCTGAGTGAACTAGTTTTTTACTACTCTATACTAATAATAAGTCTGTAGAAGACGTCGCGTCTGAAACATGTAAATTAAAAGAAACTATCAAGTCGAGGGGACTAGATAAACGATACTGAACACAAAAAAGGATTTTTAGAAAAATCGTCTGTAATTTATGTATGTCCGGATTTAACTCGAACACTATTGGACGGATTGCAACAAAATTTGGTATGGGGGTAGTTAGTTTATAACACTGGTCAACATATAGGCTACTTTTTATCCCGGAAAAACGCATAGTTCCCGCGGGAATGCCATTAACGAATTCCACGCGAAGTCGAGGGCAGAAGCCAGTGTGCAATAAAGTTTAAATAAATAAATAAACCTTTGAGGGAGGCCTACTTATCTCCAGCTGTGAACGACATTCTGCTGATCTTATTATTGCTCAATAATAAAAATGTTTAAATGTTCATTTTTTTTGAGTGATTGTTGTTTCTAAATAAAAAAAAACCGGCCAAGTGTGTGTCGGGCCACGCGCAAAGTATAGGGTTCCGAAGATGAGGATGCCCACAGATGCCCACAGTACCTTTCTAAGACTTATTAGCATCTAGCTAGCCTGTGGTATGACGTGCCCGCCCGACGCGCCTGCCGCTCGAGAAATATCATTGGTCTTTTAATCATTTCATAAGTTGTTCGACTATGACTCGTAAGTTTGTACAGCCTACTTAGCTGTGATAGTTTTCCTTTCAACTACGTTATATATGCCACAACCGTGTTTTTTTTCAGCCTTCCAAATACCACCATTTAGCTGGCAGGGGGGGGGGGGGGGGGGAGGCACGTGACTCTAACAAAAAATAGCACTTTAAAGCTTAATATTTCACAAACGCATCACTTAATAAAAAAATGGTTTTAACAAACCCACAATATTTTTTTAAGACCTATTCAACGATATGCCGCACGTAGGGGAGGTACCCTATAAAAAAAAATATTTCAAAATTTTATTGTACCACTTTGTCAGCGTAACTAATATGTATAGGTATTCATGCCAAATTACAGCTTTCTACTAAGCATCTCCGAGCAATAGTGCGGACAGACGGACGGACGGACGGACGGACGGACATGGCGAAACTATAAGGGTTCCTTGTGGACTTCGGAATCCTAAAAAAACGACAGATTGCCACTGTTACCGCACGGGAACCGAGGTGACCCGAGGGGAAATTGCAGGAGTGAAATAAAAAAACGGTTAATGATACAGCTTTTATTTAAGCGAAAAGGTTTTATCTAAAGGCCTAGGCCAGAGATAGAGAGCGTTTGACTGAGGCCATCAGTCCTGCGAGCAATGTGCCCCGCCCACTGCCACTTAAGGTTCGGATCCGGGCATATTTCCTAATGATTTTTCAACAAAAACTTCAGTCATAAAATGATAAACATAGTGTCAGGGCTAGATCCGACAACCCCCGCATAGTAACCGCTTAGTTCGCCCCCAATCAATATCATCCCTAGCTTATTGTACTTTTGCATTAGTGAAAGAAAATAATACTTCGTCTTATTAAGGGAAAAATCTTTAATTGACTCCCCCTACGCGTACAGACAAACATGTGATATATGTATAGATAGTTGCGGATATATAGTAATAAAGTATAAATGATGGAACTAGCATATAGGAAAATATAATATATTTGTTCGCATAGCTACGGCGTAGCCTATATATATTGTTGGTGATGGACGAGGAAAGCGGTGGAGGCGGTTGGTTTAAATAATTGAATTATTATTTACAAAAACACCTTGTTAACGAAGTTAACTAAGAAGATATAGGTTCGGTTATTTGTGAGACTAAGAGATTTGTAATTTTGTAGTCATGTGTGCTATGACAAAGGTAGAAAGTTCGAATCCCGGTATCAGGAACATTGTGTTTAGATCACCAATACTTGTGGTCTGTTATGTACGGTCGTTAATGGACAAGAATACGCAAAGCTCGACTTAGCGCTGCAAACGCTTAACCCAAACCAAAACCCAAACACTGCAGCTGTCAAATTTTTACGGGTTTTTTTTTGGTGAAAATTTTAAGTAGATTTGTTTAAAATTGTTAAATATTGACCTCAATTTTAATTTTGGTTCAGTTATTTATTTGTGATGAAAATGAAGACATCCCAATGCAATTATACCTGCCCCAGATACATACATACCAAGTCTTTCGGAATACGTGTCGTCTGTTCTCATTGCACCCTGGAACTGAACAGCGCGGCATTTTTTAATAATTTAAGTAACACCAATAACAACAAATATGACTCTATGTAATTGACAGATGGTTTGGGTCAAGCGATTGCAGAGCTCCTAGTGGCCAAATTATGCAGATTTCTTGTCTATTGCAATGAAGTGATAATATCCAACGACACGGTAGTTCGTGACTGGATGAGGCGGGCACAAGAGCACCTTTAATAAAAGAAAAGAGACATACATAACAAACATCAAAGACTAGATCAATAACTGGGGCTCTGAGGAGATAATTTTCATTTGAATAAATGATTATTCAATAACCAACTTTCACTTGAAAGCTATAGGTATATACATGTATATAATTTTATATGTGGTAGTTTATTATGTATGGGATCGTCCTTAACCAAATAAAAATACACTTTCTACCTATTAAGCGAGACAGGATATCAGTGTTACATACTATCCTATCAGTGATACACCATCTCCCTATTTAGCGAGATAGTATATTATTATTGATTTACCTATAGTGTTAGGTAAATTAGTAATATTCCGTGGAATAGGCAGAAAATGTATTTTATTTAGGGACGTTCCCGTCAGGGATGCTCAATATTTATCTCTATGTACCGCCTCAAATAGAGCCTCAGGTCCGCCATGATAACATAAGAAAAGATAATCATTGATTGAGCCAAAGTTTGTGCAATATTTTCAAATATTGTAAAAAATAATGGTTTCGACAGTTAATTTTGAAAGCTAACAGGTTAAGGCTATGCAGGCTAAGCAGGCTAACTTTAAGTTATACAGCTTTTTAAATGATAAAAAATATCTTTAGTATAACAAATTCATCCACTGAGCAGGAAATAACGTATACTTATCTACTACTACTACAGCCTATTTGCGTCCCACTGCTGGGCGCAGGCCTCCTCTCATCACGAGAGGGTTTGGGCTATAGTCCCCACGCGCGCCCAGTGCGGATTGGGGACTTCACACACATACTAATGGAATAAAAAATTCTAGATGCTAAATGAAACAAAAATATTAAATGTCGTCTCCACACATCCCCTGTTCGAAACACACATACGAAGCGCCGCGCTCCGTCTTAAGGACGACATATGAAGTAATTTTTTTTCCAACCCCCAACCGATCGAAACCTCATCTTATCCCTTCCCAACAAGACTCATAATCGTGAAACTCGCGAAATATTTTTTCCATTTCATATTTACGAATATGCCCCAAATTCCCCAAAAATTAGAACCGTGAAAGCGGAGTGCGCGTGTGTGCGTTCGCGTTCACACACACACAGCGAAAAGGGGGGTGGGTGGGGGGAGTGAGATAGTAGATATAGTTTTAGAGTAAGAGAAATGTATGGCGTCTCCGAGATCCGTCAGCGTTGCTTTTTTTTAATTTTGAAGACGTTCGGAGTTGTGACGTCATGCCTATTTCAGAACACTATTTAGGGTAGTGTTTAGTTCTTATTTACTGTATGTACTAGTTTCCTTTTGTGTTTCTTAGCTTACAATATAATCAAGAACTTTCATTTTAATTCAACCGCCTGGAAATCCCCCCTCACTCCTTTAGAAGATGAATTTTCCAAGAATGATTTCTTATGTTTCCCTTATATTGCATAAAAAGGGGCCTGTACGAGTTTCACGCTTCTATATCAACTGGTATGATGGGTTGTCTACTACTACTACTACAGTCTATTTGCGTCCCACTGCTGGGCACAGGCCTCCTCTCATCACGAGAGGGTTTGGGCTATAGTCCCCACGCGGGACCAGTGCGGATTGGGGACTTCACACACTACTTTGAATTACTTCGCAGATGCGTGCAGGTTTCCTCACGATGTTTTCCTTCACGGCAAAGCTCATGGTAAATTCAAATTGAATTTCGCACGTAAATAAACTTAGAATTCCGGACAATCTGATTAAAGGCCAGGTCAAAAGTACTTTTAAACCGACGAGCATGTATACGGAACGGGATGAAAGAAGCGAGAGAAGTATGCAAGAGTCGTAGCAAATGGAAAGAAGTGGTCTCTGCCTACCCCTATGGGAAAAAGGCGTGATATTATGTATGTATGTATGTATAAACTTAGAGGTGCGAGCCGGAATCGAAAACCGCGACCCTCGACATGAGAGGCGGCAGGTCGAACCACTAGGCCACCACATCTTTTTAGTTGTCGCAATGGGTTGTCTGTCAGTTTGTATTTAGAGGTCCATTAATTGTCAACGGCTACTATGCGGTGAATATTCTCAACTAGCTTTCGCCTGCTACTTCGCCCGCATGGAATTCTGTTAGCGCGTTTTCGCGAGAACCAAGTAGGTATGCGTTTTTCCTTTTCCGTTTGATTGCTTACCATCAGGCGAAGCGCTGTTAGATTGGCCACCTATACCTACCATAGGACAATCAAGTTACAGTTCCAAGACTTTTTAACTTAAGTTTAAAAATCGGCGAAGAGCGAGTCGGACTCGCTTGTTCCGAAGGTCCGCTGGGTTCCGTGCTACCCTAAGTTAAAAATTTGTTCAAACCAATTTTCGTTTGAAGTTTTTGTTGAATTCTATTTATTTAGAAAAAAAAGTCACTCCCTAGTTCAAAACTTAGGAGAGATAGAGTTTTACCACTTTAGAAGAGACTTGTCACAAAATATTGGCATATAATAAAACTATGTGGAAATTTTGAAAAAAGGCCTTCTGCTTGAGTTTGTTGCGGCGCTTCTTCTCAAGCAATGTCTAGGAAGCGCTGGTAAATTCTTTTTCTGACGTCTAAAAGTACCCCTATGTGGCCAATTGCTGAATAAATGATTGAATTGAATTGAATTGAATATCTAAACACTTATTTTGGAACCTTCATATTATTTTGGAGTACCACCCTATTTTTTTAAATCGTAGTACATAATTTTGTAGCGGTTCCCATAGTCTCCGAGAAAAATGGCTGTGACATACGGACGGACGGGCAGGCAAAGCATGACGAAATTATAAGGGTTCCCTTTTTTGCCATTTGTCTACGGAAACTTTAAAACTCGATAATCCCTTAACGTAAAAAAATCATAGTTTTATAAATTTGCCATAAATCCAGGTTTACACAACTTAGAAGGCGCGTGGATTAAGCAATAATGGACTCTATTTCAACGGCTTAAGTGCTTCTTCACGCGCCTTCTTAGTTGTGTCGTGCTATACCTCTATTTTCATATGATTTCCTTTCTTCTCTCATTTATTTGTAAAGTTTACCCATCGTATATTGCCATTGTAAAATCAACCGTAACTGTTTACGATAAAAGCCTTTCAGCTGATCGCTGACCTGACTCAATTTGCATACGGTCAAGCGCTCGCGAATATAAAACTATTTTGCGCCGCATTTCAAAAGGGATAGGGTTGAAATTCTACTGCAGGTAAAGGCTCTATTTATAGTTTAACAAATCCAATGGTTCATTCGGGAGGTCAATGGTTGTACTATAATAATATAAACAAGACATTTGTTTGTTATTTCGTATAGGAATTGTAGAATCTATGACTTTTTTATGTGAAAATTCTTTCAAAATGTCAGTCTGTATCATGATTCAAGAGATTCAGCTTTGTGACGGACTGACAGACATTGTAGAATTTAGGTTTCCTTTGGCATCTTTTTCTTGCGGAACCCTAAATAACGGTTATACATATGAAATTGTTCGTAACTCAAAGGAATGTTGCAACATATGAAAGCCTCCTACCTAGTATGTTTAGTTAAAAATTTCACAGAATTTCAGTCGTAGCGTAAAATCCTGTAGCGGCTCTACGAGCTACGCCGTAGCGCGTCTACAACTTTCTTTTATTTTGGTGATTTCAGTTTCTATATCCACAAAACACCTCATTTGACATTTGCTCCATAGACAATCTGTCAAATTTTAACCACCCGTAGCCAAAACAAGGCGTTTTGTGGATATCAGAACCAGGCCAAAGTGTAAAAATATGAAATAATATATTTATAAACAAATATGCTTGATCACTTCATAAACAAATAAGTAAGCAAAATGGCATTATGATCGGGTTAGTAAATAGCATTTAATCCATACTAATATTATAAATGTGAAAGTGTGTTTGTTTGTTTGTCCTTACTTCACGTCGCAACGACTAGACCGATTTGTATGAAATTTGGTATGGAGATACTTTGAGACCCTGAGAATAACATAGGATACTTTTTATCCCGATATTCCCACGGGAACGGGTTTTTAACGGGTCAAACCGTTTATTTCAAGGCTTCTATGACTATAACTATTTATATGTATAGTATATCATAGAGTACGAAAATTCTAAGTATACGCGGGACGAAGTCGTGGCCAAACGGCTGGTTGCATTTATAATTGGAGTTAGTTGCATAATTATCTATTTATTTGCTTTTGTTGTAGTACTCATAAAATCTATAAAAATACAACAAGTACTAAAACCCTTAATAGACAATTAAAAAATACAACCTTTATGAATATCTAAAGCACCATAAACTTTAAGATTTGCAACTTTTTTTTATTCGATTCAAACAACCTCTTTCTGACGTGAAAAAGGGTGCAAATGTAGGGCACTGGAATATTTTCAAGTAATCGGTTATGGGGTGAGCAGGGGTGCGGTGACAGTACTACTTACTTGGAACTCTTGGAAGACATAGGTTCAATCCAGACTCAGATAAATTAAAAAAAAAAAATATATAAAAAGGTAAGATTTTGTCCGGGTGGTGTGGACGTTTCTTACGCTTTCAAGCAGTAACTACTTAACAGACTTTGATGAGATTTAGTATTTTTTATTTTAGACTACGTATGTAGGGCATACGTAGACATGCGATTTTTTTAGAGTAACACTGCGGCAAAGTTTTAATTATTTTTATAATTTGTAAAGTCAGATTTTACTTATTGTTATTATTATTTGTTCTCTTTCCGTGTTATTTTGTAAAAACCCAAACGGTTTTTTTTAGTTTAGCTTTTACATTTTAAAAATAATGTCTTTAAAACAAAACACTTCTCGTTCGATAGTCAAATAAAAATATCACCTAAAATCTATAGACCTACATTTATATAGTCCTGTAAACATATCCACACAACTTTCACATTTGCAATACACACATATACCTAGTTATATCTATAAGAAAATGTGAAGATATTTCAACTTTCATTTTAAAAACATCCCCCTGAAATATTGGAGCCTCGCAGGGTGGCTTAGGGTGACCCGGTTTCCAAGAATGAGATTTCTCATTTTTTATTGCGCGCCTATAGACGTATATTTGCAGCCCTATTTCTATGTTCTTTTCACTATTATTAAATGGTTGTAATTTTTGGGAAATTCCCCTGTCCCACTGTTGTCAATCTTTTCAGTACGAGAGTAAAGATCTTCTACTATCTAAAGTCGCGCGCCTTCACATTTCAAAACGCTTCAATGTATTTAAAAAGCACCACCAACACTCTCAACACATGTGTGCGTGCTGAGACAGCGATCAACTATGCGTTGATAGTGTTGGTGGTGCTTTTTAAATAACAATAAAAAAAATGAAGCGTTTTGAAATGTGAAGGCGCGGGACTTTAGATAGTAGAAGATCTCTATTGGAACTACATATAATCCCCACACGGGCCTAGTGTCTTGGGAGTCGAGATTCGGGAGACGAGCTGTCGGTAGGCCTTCAACAAAATCAAAATCATAATATTTATTCTGCAAATAGGCCACACCTGGGCAAGTGGGCACTTTTACACGTCACTTTTAAATGAATTTACCAGCGCTTCCAAGACCCATTGCTCGAGAAGAAGCGCCGCAACAAACTCAGTAGAAGGCCTTTTCTCAAATTTTTTACACATACAGATTCACATTACATTTGAATTAATATGTATAAAAATACATATATAGGTACATACTAAAATTACATTTAGGGATGTACAGTCCCTAACTTAAACTTAAATCTAAGATCTTAGAGATGGTCTTATATAAGGTACAAGATGGAGTGACGACATGGTGACGCTCGTGGGAATACGATGGACGCAAGTAGCACAGGACCGGTCTGAGTGGCGAGCCTTGGGGGAGGCCTATGACCAGCAGGAGACGTCTTTCAGCTGAAATGAAAAAGAGGATCATGGGAAGTGTGGATTTGAGATTTCATTAAAAGCTTCACATAGGCGTATGCAGTGCAAGGTTTCTTCGCGATGTTACCAAGTATACTTTCATTTGAACACACGCCACATTTTATATGACGTAAGTAGGTAGGTAGTTTAAAAAACTCCTTTTTTTATTTACCCCCTAAATTGGGGTCCAATTAGAATTCATTTATTTACGTGACACGTCAGTTTTTGGGTCACTAACTTATATACGTATATAATACAAATTGCAACTCAATCGGTCCAGTAGTGACGGAGCAAATTAGCTGTGACAGACAGACACACGAGTGATCCTAAAGGATCACAACCGAGGGTACCGATTTTTTCCTTTTAACGGTCGGAACCCTAAAAATCATACAGAGCAAGTAAAGAAGGAAAGAGATTTGCGTCGGGGACATTAGTGAGTGAAACCAGCACACAATAGATAGCAGGAATTAGCATAAGTCGATTTGTGGAGGCCGTAGTAAGGCTGGGTCGTTAGTTTTTAATGTCGAACTCTTTTGACGTCATTGAACAAGTTCACACAAACATAATACTAGTGTCTCTGGGAGCTGTAGAGATCTTCTACTATCTAAAGTCCCGCGCCTTCACATTTCAAAACGCTTCAATGTTTTTATTATTATTTAAAAAGCACCACCAACACTCAGACTCACTCTGGCTGTCTCAGCACGCCACGCACACGTGTTGAGAGTGTTGGTGGTGCTTTTTAAATACATTTAAGCGTTTTGAAATGTGAAGGCACGGGACTTTTTGATAGTAGAAGATCTCTAGAAGTGTTTAACTCGCTGGTCCATTTTTGGATAACTTATAAAAGTTTTTCTCATAAGTACTGTGGAAACTGGCCGAGCATAATCGGTGAGTTGACACATTTTCTTTCGAATTTAGGTATTTTTAAGCGTAGAATTGTGTTGATTGTTTTATTTAGTCTTTTGATAGCTCTTGTAAAGCGTGGAGCTCTGAATACAATGCCATGAATTTAAGCAAAGTTTTGTTATTTATTAATTAGGGAAGTGATAGGGCAGTGTTAGGGCCAGTCAGCGTGTCTTAGCCTTCTTTATTAGCTAGTCATCAACCTGATGCCCAGCGAGTCTCCGTGTCTTCAAGTTCCACTGATCTCCGTGCCTACAGCATCTACGCGAGCTAGCACCAACCCCCTGTTACATTTGATATGTCAATCGATATAGTTTGAAAAACTTTGCCTTTATTTTTCCATTCCCCCCCCCCCCAAAATAGGGTCCATGTTTAAATTAATTTAATTTCGTTACACTACCGTCTTGGGGTCACGAACTTACATAGACATATACGTACCAAATTTTAACTTAATCTGTCTGGACAGATTAAGTTAAAATTTGGTATAGTTTCGCAGAATATTGGCTGTGATAGACGGACAGACAGACACACGAGTGATCTATAGGCTTCCGTTTTTACCTTTTGGAGTTCGGAACCCTAAAAAGAAACTACAGTACACCAATATCAAATCGTGATAAAGAACGAGCGAACATATTCAAATCATAGACAAAATCTTCTCTCACGACGCTAGAGATCTTCTACTATCTAAAGTCCCGCGCCTTCACATTTCAAAACGCTTCAATGTATTTAAAAAGCACCACCAACACTCTCAACACATGTGTGCGTGTTGAGACAGCCATCAACTATGCGTTGAGAGTGTTAGTGGTGCTTTTTAAATAATAATAAAAAAAAAGCGTTTTGAAATGTGAAGGCGCGGGACTTTAGATAGTAGAAGATCTCTACAATAAAACGGCGAAAAAAAAACAAAAGGACGCAAAATTTAAACCTGCCAGTATTAAATTCCGAATTCAAATTTCAACAAACAAGCGTGTGTTAAAAAAAAGCGAGGGCCCGGGCTTTAAAAATCGAATCAGGGGCCGTCCTTGGGCGAGAAAGGAGGCGTTCTTGCCGTCAACACATAAATCATATTTCTGGAGAATTTTTAAAAGTCCTATTGCTTTCGCGTATTTGCCATGTACTCCCCCCGGGGTGGCGTGTGTACTTACCCCCTCGTTTCCTAGTTCTGGGATATAGAGGGTGGAGGCGGCGGCGCGGCCTTGGACGTCTTGGTTTTTTTTTTTGCGTCTTGGTTTTGTCTTGGGTTTGGTGTGACCATGAGTATTGTTGTAATTATGCCTTGGGATATAGGAAGGTACTAGATGGCTGTGGTGTTTGGATAGTTTAGTTCAATCTATACTACTAATAATAAGTCTGTAGAAGAAGTCGCGTCTGAAACTTGTGAATTAAAATAAACTATCAAGTCGAGGGACTATATAAACGATACTGAACACAAAATAACGTTTTAAAAAAAAATTGCCTGTATGTATGTAATGTATGTCCGCTGGGATTTACAACAGGAAATTGTTGGAGGAGGCCTATGCCACAAGGCACACTGAGCTAAGAGATATGTTATAAGAAACTAAAAATACAGAACGGAACAAAACTATCTCAGGATATAAAGGATTTAACTCGAAAACTACTGGACAGATTGCAACAATATTTGTTATGGGGGTAGTTTATAACACTGGTCAACATATAGGCTACTTTGCATCCCGGATAAACGCATAGTAACGGTAATAACCGAATTCCACGCGGACGAAGTTGCGGGCAGACGCTATAACTATAGTTACAATAATATTCGGGAGTGTGATTAAAATAATAAGTATGATATCCTTACGTGCTATTACGTTTCTCGTCTCGTTTCCCTTAACCGATTGTTGATTTTCAGAATTAAATAAACAGATAATTTTTATCTGATTACAAGCTCGCACTGTAGAGCTGACATAATTGTAGGGTAGCGAAAATTTTCTTGTTGAGTTATTTTTCGAGTTGATAAGAATTAAGTTTAAAGCAGTGGATATAAGCCAAATAAAATCTTTTTAACGACACCATTTGTAATACATGTCTTAGTTTCAGACACAATTTTCCTATTTTTTTTTCCGAAAATAAATTAGCAACTGCTTGTTTTTTTATCTAATGCCAATAAAACGGTTTTATTAATAATCTTAGGACCTTTTACATTTTTCTTTTCATTAAGTTAGTTTAATAGGCCTAGAAGCCGTGGTGGCCTAGTGGTTCGACCTACCGCCTCTCATGCCGAGGGTCGAGGATTCGATTCCGGCTCGCACCTCTAAGTTTACTTACGTGCGAAATTCAATTTGAATTTACCACGAGCTTTTCGGTGAAGGAAAACATCGTGAGGAAACCTGCACGCATCTGCGAAGTAATTCAAAGATGTGTGTGAAGTCCCCAATCCGCACTGGGCCCGCGTGGGGACTATAGCCCAAACCCTCTTATGATGAGGGTTGCTGTGCCCAGCAGTGGGACGAAAATAGGCTGTAGTAGTAGTAGTAATAGGCCTAGTGGGTTTTTCTGTTAGAAATAGTTACTGTATTATTTTGTAACATCCTGTAGAATCTCGAGGCGCCGCTCTGGAGCGGGGGCGGCCGCGCCGCACGCAGCGGACAGAGCACCTGAAGCTTTCAGATGACGCAAAAAATGTAAAAAAAATACAATGATGAATGATTTTTTTATCGCTTTAAGGCATTCACTGCCACCAACGCATATATGCGTTTTGCTGACTTTCCCGCAGTGCCTCAAACGCACATGTGCGTTGCAATGTTCCCTTACTGACAGATGTGGCACCTGGCGAAAGTTCGTAAAAAGAAGTGGCAGTGAATGCGTTAAGCAAACGGACAAACGACCAAGTGTAGACTTTTGTGTGATAATTCCAACTTCAACATCATTGCTACCTAGATTTTTATTGCCACCTGTGAAATGGTGGTCGTGGAAACCTAGACAGCTTACTTCTAAATAGCTTATTTTTTATAATATCTTATAAAAATGGGCTGAAGGTATTTTAATTTCAAATGGAATTTACAATCTAATACTCGTATATAAAATTCTCGTGTCACAGTGTTTGTAACCAAACTCCTCCAACACGGCTCGGCCGATTCTTATGAAATTTGGAGTGTATGCTCAGTAGGTCTGAGAATAGGACGTAAGCTATTTTTCATACCCAAAAAAATAAATCAAAGGCGGTACGAAGTCCGCAGGGTCAGCTAGTTTAAGTATAGAAATTTACAATAACAAGTAAGTATGGTTTTTCTCTGGGTAATAAGAAAAGGAGGCAATTGGAGTGTTAAAGCCTTGGGCTTCACTGCTGTTTAAATTCATAAAGTTAACTTTTCAAGCTACATATTTTTGGTAAAGATCTCAGCTTCCAATTAATCAACTTGTAGCTATTTTTTTATCAAATGATTAAAGAGATTACGTTGATAACAAAGCTCCAATGAAGCTATTATTGAGTAACTAGAAAAATCCAGTTGAAACCGGAAACGCAGCCTCTGTTTGACCAGCGTATACTACGCCGGCACACATGTGGTGGGGCACTAGGAAGAAAGCGGGCGAAGAAAAAATGAGGGAGACGAAAAACTAGAGCGGGACGGAAAAGTGGGCGAAAAACGAAAAATTTCACCCGCCCCCCCCCTCCGCACGCACACACGCGTCACTATAGCGAGACCAGGGGATCTTGATCGTTTTACAAACGTTTCCTGGATTTCTTTCTGTTTTTTTTTTAAATTAAATAGATGTCACTTTGTGTGGAATCTGGAGTTAGGCCCGGTTCCTATATTCGGTTCGTTTTGGCTATTTATTTTAGGATTACCAACAGATAATACATCAAGTGAATGGATTTTATTGTAGTTTCTGGCTGCGATGACTGACGTGTTTATTTCACGTTTAATAACTACGGATAGTATTTTCAGTTTATCGTAAAAAAACCAGTTTGACTTAAAGTTAATGTCGTGATTTCGATTTGTATACATTTTTAATTCTTGAACATTGCTAATAATGAGTTTCAACTTTAATTTAGGCTTTTTTAATTCAGCCTTAATGTAAATGTATAAATGGAATACGCCTTTACGCCTTTTAGTTGGTGCCAGAGCAGGCTTACACAGAAAATGACAAATTATGTGGAAAAATGGATTTAAGTGTAGGTAAACATACTTAATTAAACACTTGTTAACATTGTAGGAGTAGGTAAAATAATTACTTTAGATTAACTTTAATGCGCAGTAGTGGGAAAAATTGTATTGCAGTTGTTATAATTGCATGGATCGGGTACAATAAATCGTTTATAATTTCCTGCTCTGTTCGATTGATATAACTTAATAAGTTATTCATATACGTACATAGAACATACGATGTTTTGCTTGCTCATATTATTTAATTTGTATATTTTTATTATTTATTACTAAGAATCCTGTATTTTCTTCGTAATTTAATCTAAATACATCAAAGTTCCGCCGGAAAGGCACATTTTTCAAAACAGTTTCTGTAATGAAGAACCAGAATTGTTATTGAGGCTCATGAATTGAAGTGAAAAGCAAACACAGTCAATGTGAAACAGACCTTAATTCTCCGAGCTAAGGGTGTGTTTGGAAAAGTCCCACCCCGGAAAGCGTTTCCCTCAGTTTCCCGCAAGTATCAAGACGGTTCCCTCCACGGGGGAGGCTATTGTAGCATGTTTTTATACCCAAAAATTTTAAGTCAGTAGGCGCTCGAACTCTGAGCGGCAAGAACGTTTTTATTATTATTAATATATATTTATATTTCGTTTTCATTTACAAGTTTTTTCCATCGTTCATCAATTTTAATATTTTTATACCGTTTTATACAACCAAGTGTTTATAGATAGGCGTTAATGACAACAACAAACTTTCACGTAAAAAGTTTCCAAGTTCGGTCGAGTTTGACAGTTGGAGTTGACGTTTGAATTTTGAAAATGGCGGCTTGTGGGTCTGTCCTCGTGTCTGGGGTCACTGGCCGCGCGTAATGCTGCACTACCAGGACATTTGACGGCTGCTGTCTCCGTGAGTACTTCATAATTCAAATCAATCACGTTCTAGAATTATTGATGTCTCGTGTAAGGGTGCGTCCATAAATGTCGTATGAATATTAGACGGCACACACACCACGATTGTTTTTATCGCTGGCAGTAAATTAAGGGCGATAGTGGATACTCAGTGTAGTGCTGTGGTATTGATTTTTTTCCCTCATTCTGTTAAATTTTATTTATCGCGGGGAGCGACCGGACACGATGACGCGTGCCATTGTGCCGATAAGTAAAGAAATTGGACGGCCATGTTGTTCTAATTTCAAAGTCGACAACTGATTTCTACTGAAGTTTCTGTGATTGGCGGGCTTGGAGGTTGCCGTTGGCGTTCTAGATTTGAATCTGATTTCAGTTTGGAATGTTTTTAGGGTAGTTTTTGAAGTTGTGAGCCAAAGTAGAACAGGTTAAGCAATTTGAATTGTTTTGGTTCGTTTGTTTGAATATTTATTCAAAATGAGTACATTTTTTTTAATGGTACAGCCAAAACATAGCCTAATATTTTGGATCCCAATCCGCACTGGGCTGTCCCAATCCGCACTGGGCACGCGTGGGGATTATAGCCCAAACCTTCTGGTGATGAGAGGAGGCCTGTGCCCAGCAGTGGGACGCAAATAGGCTGTAGTAGTAGTAGTAGTAGTAGTAGTAGAACATTTATTTTCCGATTTATGCATACCTACACTTTTCAAGGCGCCTTTTACACGGGCAGACTGAAATGTTATATGCGCTATATTTACTACTACTACTTCAGCCTATTTGCGTCCCACTGCTGGGCACAGGCCTCCTTTCATCCCGAGAGGGTTGGGCTATAGTCCCCACGCGGGCCCAGTGCAATTCAATTTGAATTTACCACTGAGTTTTTCGGTGAAGGAAAACATCGTGAGAAAACCTGCACTCATCTGCGAAGTAATTAAAAGATGTGTGTGAAGTCCCTAATCTGCACTAGGCCCGCGTGGTGGGGACTATAGCGCTATCTGTCGTCTATCAAATCTATCTTTGCTGATCAAGGGAGGATATTTTAATTGAGGTTTATTTAATCGACTTCCAATCAATCATTTAACCCTTGCCTAGATACAAACACACACTAAGGGTGAGTTGATTCATGCGTAGTTGACGGACTCCTGGTCGTTAAATATGGCCGCCGAGCTGTCATTCCATACAGAAACGTCATTTTGACGGACGGTTTGAATCAACCCACCTTAAGACCTCTAGTTTAAGGACCGTTAAGTTCCGCGTTAGTGAATTGGAATCAAAACCAGGTCAACTAAGCTATGCCAAAGAAAAATTTAAAAAAATATCTGCCTCAAGCAGGACTCGAACCTCCAACGGCTTTCCTACATCATCTAGGCATTTGGCTATGGCTTCTACATATAGGAAAATATTTTGCGGTCTGACTATTTAGGATCCAGCCTTAGACACCCGATCTTTGCGGCCGTGGGTTCAGGCCCCACGTTGGGCGCCAATGTCACTCGCAGGTAAATTGCGAATGGCATTTGGTCATTAATATTCAACTGATTCCCTGGAACTGACTCATGCGCAGCTCTCTTAATCTGAATTTGGCGAATTTCATGAGCGCATGTGAAAACCTCAAACGTCTGAAATGTGTATTTTGTAGTGGTGAAAGAAATGCGGGCTTTTTTCCCCTAATTGACCGAACGAGTGAAGCGTTTCCGCTTCTACTACTACTACAACAGCCTATTTACGGCCCAATGCTGAGCACAGGCCTGCTCTCATCACAAGAGGGTTTGGGCTATAGTCCTCACGATGTTTGCCTTCACCGAAAAGCTCAGTGGGAATTCAAATTGAATTTCGCACATAAGTAAACTTAGAGGTGCGAGCCGGAATCGAACCCCCGACCCTCTGCATGAGAGGCGGTAGGTCGAACCACTAGGTCACCACGGCTTCACGGTTCCCGTTTCTGCTTGGATAAAAATAAAAAACGAATGTCCGGATGATCTCCTCTACAGGTTGCATTCTCGTATTCCCAACCCGATTCCCGTAAAAAATTGTGAGGAGGTTCCAAACATAGCATGGGCTACCCAGCTTCTCACCCAGGGGGGGAGGGAATATTCAGCCTCAGATCCAGGGGGGCAGATCGATTTTTCGGGGCATTTTGTATGGGAAGACCAAGATTCAGGGCAGCTGCTGCCCCCTACGTACGCCCATGAAACTTAGATAGATTTTTTTGTCAATTCACTTTAGAATTTTTTCAAAATGGCAGAGCTGTGGTGCTCAAAATGTAAAATATCAGTTTTAAGCCATGAACATAGAGCCTCGAGGATTATAGCTCACAGAGCCACTAGTATTGTATTAATCTATGTAATAATAATGCTGAACTTAAAATTTAAATAAATGTAACTTTTGTAATCCGCACTACAGCACACGGCGGACACGGCCTATAAAAGCACGATTTCGACACAATTCGAATGAAGTGTCAATGTTTGCGCGCGAGTACGTCTGTGTGCGTGCGAGGACGTATGTACACTTGTAAATGTGTGTGTACCAGTACGCGGGCCAGCGATTCACTCACCATCTCCGGATGAAACAAAAATGACGGTAACGGCGAGTTGCGCGCCGGCTAGATTCAGGCGGGTGATTGCGTGGCGATAATTCTGTATGTAGTACTACTATTAAATATTCTGTGACGACAGGTTGTTTTTTTTATAAAAGGACTCAGGATCTCCTTGCTTTCAGTCAAGTCCCATTTTCTAATTGTCTGTGCAACTCTCTCTTTCGTAAAGCGTTGTCCCGCTCTAGCGCGACACGAGCCTACCGGATGTGACGTAGCAAGAATGCAGGCAGCATCGGCTGACGCACGGTTTGGATATTTCCTCGCAAGCCTTGTAGCTGGGTCAGCATCGCCGCCCGAAGTAGAACTCAAGCAACCCAATTATTCCACTTTTCAAGAAACATAATGATAAAATAGAAAAATAACTATCCTCCGTATTTTTTCCAAAATTTTAGGTCCAGTAGTTTCGGAGATAAGGGGGGGGGGGGTGGTTATATATATTTTCTTAAATAACTCGAAAAGTATTGACCAAAAAAAAAAAAAGAAGTACTTTCATTTGATTGTCACACGATATAGTTTGAAAAACTTCATTAATATTTTTTCAAATTTAGCTCCCAAAAATAGGGCCTATGTTAAAAATTCATTTATTTACGTTACACGTCCATCTTTGGGTGACAAACTTACATTTACGTACCAAAATTCAACTTAATCGGTCCAGTAGTTTCGGAGAAAATCGAGTGTGACAGACGGACGGACAGACACACGAGTGATCCTATAAGGGTTCCGTTTTTACCTTTTGAGGTTCGGAACCCTAAAAAGGAATGAAGTCCCTAATCCGCACTGGGCGAGGTGACGTTATATTCATTCGTCTTGATTGTGAATCAGCTATCGATTCTAAGCATGTTTTTTAGGTGTCTATTATATTTTCGAGTAGGTAATTTTTTTTTATGAGATGGCCCAATAATGTTTTTTGTTTGTGTGAGCGATACCTGAATCGCTCACACAAACAAAAAACATTTTTGGGCCATAAAAAAAATTACCAACTCGAAAAAAAAAACCTAAGAAATATGCTTCGAATCGATAGCTGATTCTGTGTATATATTAAGGTTTTTATATTATTTTGCTTGTTTCCTAACCAATTAAACTTTATAATATATATATAATAGGTATATAAAATGCTCGTGTCACAGTGTTTGTAACCAAACTCCTCCGAAACGGCTCGATGGATTCTTATGAAATTTGGTGGTATGTTCAGTAGGTCTGAGAATAGGACGTAAGCTATTTTTTTATTTATTCTAAGGCGGTACGAAGTCCGCTGGGTCAGCTAGTGTAAGTATATAAGAGAACCTGGGCGCATATAAAAATAGCTAAAACCGTGTTTTCTCAGATATATGAGACCTGGCTAGATAGATTTGTCGCCCCCATAAACCCCTATACGTATTCCAAATTTTGTCCAAATCGTTAGAGCAGTTTCTAAATTCAGATCAGATCAGATTCAGATCGTTAGAGCAGTTTTTAAGAAGCCGTAGTGGCCTAGTGGTTCGACCTACGGCCTCTCATGCAGAGGGCCGGGGGTTCGATTCCGGCTCGCACCTCTAAGTTTACTTATGTGCGAAATTCAATTTAAATTAACCATTGTGCTTTTCGGTGAAGGAAAACATCGTGAGGAAACCTGCACGCATCTGCGAAATAATTCAAAGGTGTGTGTGAAGTCCCCAGTCCGCATTGGGCCCGCGTGGGGACTATAGCCCAAACCCTCTCGTGATGAGAGGAGGCCTGTGCCCAGCAGTCGGACGCAAATAGGCTGTAGTAGTAGTAGTAGTTTCTAAATTCGCTTGGATAAATAAATAGAGAAATATACAAGTTTAGCGCGTTTAAAGTATAAGATACGGTTTAAGACATTTATTTCTCAAAAGATTTACATAAATCACTTACTGAGAAAACAATAAATTAAATTAATAATTAAAATTTTATAAAATACTAGAGGGTACCTACCATGCAAAACGGTTAACGAGTACAAACAAAGGCGCTTGGTAACTACAAGCGCATGCAACAATGTAATGCTGTGCGTAGCGGCCAGTTGGACCGAGCTGCTCGCGTAATCACCGGTTAATTATGGGGTACATACAAACATTTATGCTTAGTATTATTACTGTTCAAAAACTTTTTATCTATTAGATGTAGAGTATTGGAATAGCCTTAGAAGATGCATTTTATTTGTATAAGTCTTTACACACACACATACACACACACATATATATATATATATATATATATATATATATATTATGCATAGGTATATAGTACCATTAAGGTGGCAGACAAGTAGACGACGCACCAAACTATGGTTTTTGTGTAGTTATATTGGTTGATTATGTATTATAATTAAATTATTTCGATTTATTGTTTAGTATATGTTGTTTTAGTGCTCTTTTGAATACTAGCATTGATTTGGCATCTTTGACATCTTTAGGTAGTTTATTATATAATTGGGCTCCTTCGTATATTATATTCTTTTTTCCATATAGTGTTCTAGGTGGTCGTAGTAGTATATCATTAGCTTGTCGCGTCAGCCTTTTTTGTACCTCTGATCTCTTAGTGAAAGTTATATGGCTATGTATATCTTTGTTAATTATTTTTCTTACTAGAATGCATGTGTTGTATATATACGTTTCAGAGATATTTAATATTTTCGTCTCCCTATACACAGTACTTATTTGCGGATGTCAGGCGGTTATAATTAAATAGTACTTTTACTGTTACTGTAAATTTGTAGGGTTTTTAAGTTACATTTGGCAGCAGATCCCCATATTTCTATCAAATATTCTAAATTAGACTTATTGAGTGAGTTATAAATGGTGTAACGGACCCTTTTTGGCAGACAATTAACAATACGTCGTAATGCACCTGTCAGTGATGTAATTGTAGGCGACGCAAATAAAGCACTGTGCAATTAATTTTAGAAAGAAATGTTTTGTTAATTTTAAATAAAGGCGGGAAAGATAAGCGAGAGCAGTATGCGTTCGAGCGCACGGGGGGAGGGGCGCGCGGGGACATTGAAGCTCGCTGGCAGCCGATTGGACGACCGCACGCAGTCGCTAAAAACAATAATACGCGCTGGATGCACGCTGCTCCAACTTACCAAATCCTTTTGTATAACAAGTAAATCTGCATATCATTTCATCCCATCATTTCAAGCCTATTTTCACCCTGTCATCTACAAAGTGGTCCTTCGAACCGGCGCCGACGATACAGTTCACATGCTGGCGACTGCACTGAGGGACCTGGCCGCTGTCTCTGCTACTCATGGACCTAACGCCGGCATGCTGAGCCGCTTATGCACACCTCGTGATTTGCCCTCCTTCTCAGGAGACCCGATGGAGTGGCTCCAATTCAAGCAGGCGTACGTAGAGTCAACGGAAGTGTGTAATTTCAATGCTAAAGAAAACCTGTGGAGACTACGAAAATGCCTTCACGGGCCAGCCAAGGACGCAGTGGCAGCTCTACTCATTGGAGCCACCGCACCAGATACTGTGATGTCTACACTAGAGCTTCAGTTTGGAAATCCTGATATTATTATTTCTAAAATAATACAAAGTGTCAGCAAGCTACCACAAATGTCTCAAGAATATCACAAAGAAATAGTTCCGTTCTCAATAAAAGTCAAGAATTATGTTGCCGCAGTCACTTCGATTGGCCAGAATGAGTACCTAAGGGGGATGAATTTTATTTCATTAATATTGTCCAAATTACCAACTGTACTATTATCAAAATGGGTAGACTACAGTTATCCGCTCATCAAAGAAGACACAAAACCAAGACTTGCTATTTTATCTGATTTTTTGGATGAAGAAGCCATCAAGACGTCTAGGACTGCTGTGAACCTAACTAGTGCCTATAGTGATAGTGCCGCGAAACGTAAACAAAGTGACTTTAATTATTACCGTTCACAAACAATGTTAGTGCAGAATGAACACAGTGAAGAAAAGTGTAAATACTGTCGTGCTTCGAAACATAATTTAACAGACTGTAAAAAGTTCAGGAGATCGCTACGTAAAGACAGATGGCAGTACATTAAACGTCAAGGGTTATGCTACAAATGTTTAGTGTCGCGTCACAATAAAGAAACCTGTCCCGCGCCTGCCTGTGATAAAGACAATTGTGGCCAACCGCATCACCGTATGTTACATTATAACACGAACTTTAATTCCAATCAGCCTACGAGTGTAAACATCACGGAAATAACAGACAGTGAAGTGACTCCGTCGTCGTCGTGTACCGAGACCATAGCGAACGTCAACTCGAACTGCAAAATATTGTTACAAACTGTGCCAATCAATATTCACGGACCTAGCGGTAAAATAAGTATTTTAGCGTTGCTAGATGGCGGCTCGACTGTGTCGTTAATGAGCGCGGGCCTTGCCGCGCGCGCAGGGCTGCGGGGCGCCCCACAAACAATGCGCGTGAGAGGCGCTTGGGACGATACGTCACTGACATGCGAGACACAAGTCGTGGACATCAAGGTGTCAAACAAGGACGGGGAGATGTTTACGTTACGAGCGCGCACCGTAAATGAACTGAACTTACCTGTACAAAACTCCTCCACAGTCAATCTGGAGAATTATGAACTAACTAGGGTTGACAAAAATGATCTGTTGTGTGACGGACGGAATAAAAAACCTGAAATGTTAATAGGCCAAGATCACTATCATTTACTTATGCCCTTACAAATAATTAAAGGCAAACCAAACGAACCTTACCTCACGAAGACTGCACTCGGCTGGTGCATCCATGGCTGCGTAAGCGTGGAGGGTAATGGCCGCCAGCAACATTCAACCCTGATGGTGGCCGAAGATCTGGAAAATAAAAATTCTGATGCAGAGCTTATACTACGAGAGATACATGAAGAAGTTCGTCGCTCCTTCACTATTGAATCCATGGGGGTCACGTGCAATCCTCGCCAGAACTCTGAAGACCTGCGGGCTCAGGAGCATCTGAATAAAACGGCTGTATTAATTGAAGGAAGATGGCATGTCGGATTACCCTGGAAAGACATAAATTGTAAACTGACAGACTCGTACTACAACGCACTATCTCGGCTAAGGGGTGTCGAAAAGAAAATGAAAAAAGATGAAGGTTACGCTGCAAGGTACACTGGAAGAATAGATCATCTATTCGAAAATGATTACGCAAGAGAAGTCGACCTTAAAACGAACTCACCTAAAATTTGGTTTCTCCCTCATATGGGCGTCGACAACCCTAACAAGAAAAAACTCAGACTTGTGTTTGATTGTGCAGCGAAAAGTAACGGCTTATGTCTGAATGACTATTTATACACAGGGCCTGACCTATTGGTATCTCTATATGGAATAATGTTGCGTTTTCGCGAGAAAAGAATCGCTGTTACTGGTGACATACGTGACATGTTCTTGAGAATCAAAATATTACCAGAAGATCAAGACGCACTTCGATTTTTATGGAGGAACAACCCTACGGACTCCGCTGCTACTCATGAACCCATAAAAACTTATGCGATGACTTCACTGGTCTTTGGAGCGAACTGTTCTCCATTCATCGCTCAATACATCAAAAACAAGAACGCCGAGCGCTACGAGTCATCCATGCCGGTCGCCGCGCAGGCGATTTGTAAACAACACTACATGGATGATTACATTGATTGTTTTGATGACGAAGAAACAGCAATACAGGTGGTCAATCAAATAATTAATATACACAAAGAAGGTGGTTTTGACATAAGAAATTGGACTAGCAACAATGAGAAATTAATAAATAGTTTGCCAAAAGAAACCTTAGGGTTAACTGCAATAAGGTTCAAAATTGATCAGCAAGACGACGGCGAACGAACACTCGGGCTTGTGTGGTATCCAAAAGAAGACATGTTGGGATTTGACGTGTCGTTCAAAAGAATTCCCGAGGCTATAATTAGCGGAGAGAAGAGACCCACTAAAAGAGAAATGTTGCGTGTCGTAATGTCGATTTTTGACGTGTACGGGGTTCTGTCTCCCATTACTATAAGAGGGAAAATAATGATGCAACATGTATGGAGGGACGGAATCAGCTGGGACGACGCAATTTCGAGCGATATACACAAGAAATGGAGTGACTGGCTGGAGCTACTCGCCAATTTACAAAAGTTACGCTTACCACGACACTATAAAGCGTGCGCCCGTGCGAGCGAGACGGAAGATAACGCACCGAGCGCACCGAATAGCGGCGGCCGGGCGGCACGCGGTGGCAACATAAGCGCACCGTGTTACACAGACTTACAACTACACGTTATGTGCGACGCGTCCTCGCAGGCGTTATGCGCCGTTGCATATTGGCGCTGGACTGAAAACGGGCGATGGCAGGTCGCATTTGTTTCAAGTAAATGCCGTGTAACTCCTGTAAAACCTATAAGTATGCCTAGAGCAGAATTGCAGGCCGCGCTAATGGCCGCGAGACTGTCGAATACTGTCACAAAGGAGCACAAACTGCAGGCGGAGAAAATATATTTTTGGTGCGATTCAACAACCGTGCTACATTGGATACACAATGACGCTCGCACTTACAAAGCGTTCGTGGCGCACCGGCTCGGAGAAATTGACGAGTTAACGCAAAGTAATCAATGGAGGTACATACCTACTAAACTTAACGTCGCCGACGTCGCCACCAGAGATACCTGCGAACTGTCAGTGTTTGAAAATGAATGGTTATACGGGCCGTCGTTCTTGTATAACGACGAGAGTACTTGGCCTTCCAATATACAGCTACCGAAGCCCAGCGATGTGGACCTAGAATGTGTGATGACCCTTCACGTCGCTCCTGAAAACTTACCAGCTGTTCCAGACCCTGAAAGGTTCTCTTCGTGGTTAAGGTTACTAAAGGCAACCTGTACAATGCTGTTGTTCATAAACAAATGCAAGAAACTTACCGGCGAAGTGGATCGCGACGTGATGGCTAGAGCTGAAACTTTGCTATTAAAATACTCGCAGGCGCAGACGTTCCCTGATGACCTAAAAAACCTGAAAAATAAAAAAGATATAGATCGTAACAGTAAATTACTTACCTTGTCACCCATGTTGGATGAAGATGGAGTCCTTCGCCTTCAAGGTCGTATTGACGCTGCAGCCGATGTACTACCTGAAACAAAACGACCAGTAATTCTCGACGGGCGCAACCACGTCGCGAGGTTGATCGTGAGATATTATCATGTGAGGGCCGCGCATGGAAACCAGGAAACGGTGGTAAATGACCTGAAACAGAAGTACTGGATTATTCGCATCAGACCTACTGTAAAAACCGTGGCTAGTAGATGTATGTTCTGCAGAATAAAAAAGGCACAACCGCAACCACCCAGAATGGGTGACCTACCTGCTGCTCGGTTGGCTCACCACCAGCGACCGTTTTCCTTCTGCGGGATAGATCTGTTTGGGCCCATAGAAGTGACAGTTTTGAGAAGAAAAGAAAAGAGATACGGAGTGCTGTTCACATGCCTTACTATAAGAGCCGTGCACATTGAAATCGTGACCAAACTTACCACAGATGCTTTGATAATGGCTCTGCGACGAATGGCTGCGCGCCGAGGCTGGCCGCAGCAAATATACTCCGACAATGGTACAAACCTGAGGGGCGCTGACAGCGAGCTAAAGAAGTCCATCAGCGAGTTGGATCAAGACCTGCTGAAGAAGGAAGCCGTGAACTACGGCACGACCTGGGTGTTCATTCCAGCCGTAAGTCCGCATTGGGGCGGGGCCTGGGAGAGGTTAATACGCACGGTTAAGTCTTCTCTGAGGGTCGTATTACGGGAGCAAGCACCTAAAGACGAGATATTGAGCACTTTTATGGCGGAGGTAGAACACATGGTAAATAGCCGCCCGCTTACACATGTCTCCGTGGAACCAACTAGCAAGGAGTCACTGACTCCTAATCACTTCTTGCTGGGAAGCTCATCAAACCTACCTGTACTGGGCTCATTTGACCACTCAGATATGTTACTGCGAAAGCAATGGCGTACATCTCAGAGGCTTGCTGATCTTTTCTGGCAACGTTGGGTGAGAGAAGTCTTACCAGAGATGCTCCCAAGACAAAAATGGCAGCAAGACTCGCGACCTCTGCAAGTTGGAGATATAGTCCTGGTCGTGGACCCACAATCCCCTCGAAATGTCTGGCCAAGGGGCTTGATAGAGCAAGTAATGCCCGGGAAAGATGGCCGCGTCAGAATGGTTTTGGTGAAAACTAAATCTGGAGCTCTTCGTCGATCCGCGGCACGCGTCGCGCGAATTCCTATCGGAGATGAGTGAGTGCTGAAGCAGCACTGAGGGGGAGAATGTAGGCGACGCAAATAAAGCACTGTGCAATTAATTTTAGAAAGAAATGTTTTGTTAATTTTAAATAAAGGCGGGAAAGATAAGCGAGAGCAGTATGCGTTCGAGCGCACGGGGGGAGGGGCGCGCGGGGACATTGAAGCTCGCTGGCAGCCGATTGGACGACCGCACGCAGTCGCTAAAAACAATAATACGCGCTGGATGCACGCTGCTCCAACTTACCAAATCCTTTTGTATAACAAGTAAATCTGCATATCATTTCATCCCATCATTTCAAGCCTATTTTCACCCTGTCATCTACAGTAATTTTGGAGCGTAGGGTGTCAATATGTGGTTTCCATGACAGTTTATTATCCAGAATAAGGCCAAGGTATTTTTCCTGTTCTACGGTTTGTAATGTTACACCATTTATTACTAGGGGATCATGATTCCCAATTACTTTATTTTTTGCAGCAAATATGATGTATTTAGTTTTAGATTCGTTAATGGTTAATAGGTTACACAAAAGCCACCTATGGAGTAAGTTTAGATCTCTTTGCGCTTGCTCTATCAGAGTTTCTATTTTTGGACCAAAGTAGAATAGGCAGGTATCGTCCGCATATAGTGTTAGGTGTGCCTTTAGTCCAATATTATTCATGTCATTTACGTAGATTAAGAAGAGCAGTGGTCCCAAAATGGATCCTTGTAGGATACCGTATTTAATTTCATGAGGATTACTTTTCATTTGGCCGATCTTTGTTATTTGTATCCGATTATTAAGGTATGATTGTAATATTTTAAATGCATTTCCGATACATGATTTTAGTCTAGGACAAACTGATCTGAGCTCTTAAAGGATCGAGAATCTAGGAGAGCCTTTTGCAATAAATACAATTTTGCAACCATTTGCGGTTCATACCTATGTAGCTTTCTCTGGTAATAAATAGAGTTCTGATTTAAGGCCGTTCCTCTACCCATCTCAGCCGTCACTGTCACTCGTGCAACGAGTGAAAGAGAAAGCCCGATTTAGTTAGTATTTAACACGTTTTAATTTCTATAAAAATGTAGTCTAAAAACGTCGCATTTATAAAACTGTCAAATTATGCATTTAATATGGATATTTTTTCTGCTATGTTGAGTTTTACACTGCTTCATATAATAAATTGGAGTAAAGTTAAATTAAAGGTGCGAGTTAGAGGTTACTTTGGAATTAAACTGTATCGAGCGAAGTGTCGTGAAACGTGTAACGAAAGCTGACAATTTAAGGATGATATAATCAAATATAACATATGTTTATTTTCATATTTTTAGCTTTTATCATTTCTTTGAAAAGTATGATAGCTTACATGAGCAATTTCACGTTGCTGGATCAGGGAACGGCCTTAAACTATTAATTTATGTACTGTTGCATAGCATTAGAATTTCCATACCGAGGGTCGCGAGTTCGAATCCATGACGCATCACAAGTCACGAAAAGATATAGGATAAGGACTCGCTACGAATCCTAATGTTGCTGACGAATGGATTAAGTAGTTATTTTCATGTTTTACCTTAAATTGGCATAGGAATCCAGTTTGAATGAATCATACATATTTATACTCATATAGAAATGAAAAAACGTCATGTTGTAAAAAAATAGTTTTATTTGCCTATTTATGGAAGATACTATTACTACCAACAAACTTCTATTCGTACTAAGTAACTTGTTGGCATAACATGTTTCTCTATAATATTCATCATCATCATTTCAGCCGATAGACGTCCACTGCTGGACATAGGCCTCCCCCTAGGCGCGCCACTCAGACTTGTCCTATGCCACTCGCATCCACCGCGTTCCCGTGACTCCATCTAGTTGGAGGCCTACCGACAGCTCGTCTACCGGTTCGCGGACGCCACTCCAGGACTTTCTTGCCCCATCGGCCATCAGTCCTGCGAGCAATGTGCCCCGCCCACTGCCACTGTTGCTCTATAATATTGCGTGGGTCTAAAAGTCAAAGCGTGGGATACCGTCTCTTGGCTTTTTTGTTTATTACTTTACTATGAAAATAATTTCTATACTTAATACTTATCCCTTTTTTAGGGCGTAATAAAGATTGCATCAACAAAAAGGCTATAAAGTCAATCACACCTTAAAATAAATGGTCACAGATGATGTCGTGTTATTAAAATTTAGAATTTATGTTTACTTAATATAAAGTCCCAATCCAAACAACACAGCATAGTTGATTGCAACCTTTTG
Organism: Aethes cnicana; assembly: GCA_963971205.1. Taxonomy (NCBI): domain Eukaryota; kingdom Metazoa; phylum Arthropoda; class Insecta; order Lepidoptera; family Tortricidae; genus Aethes; species Aethes cnicana. The sequence goes on from OZ020297.1 coordinate 967,220, forward strand.
ATTCTAAGGTTCTAGCAGAGCGTCGCACGCGCCGCCGCCGCATCGATTATTATACCTTGTTACGTACGTCACAGTTACACGTTTTGGTTATTTTAGCTGGGATATCCCCGAATTGTTACGTCTACGGTTGACGCGGGAAGAAATCAAGGTCCATCCATACTAATGACATACCTACTTCGTCCGCGTGTTATTCGGTAATAGCGTTCCCGCGGGAACTATGCGTTTTTCCGGGCTAATAAGTAGCCTATATGTTGACCAGTGTTATAAACTACCCCCATACCAATTTTTGGTGCAATCCGTCCAGTAGTTTTCGAGTTAAATCCTGACATAATAACGCCCTAACAGGGCACACAATTATCTTAATCTAACATTATTGTTACCTAGGTATATAATAGTAATAGTTATTACACTGAAAAAAAACTGCATTTAATACAACAAAAAAATAGTAATGCTCACTGAAATTTTCTAAATCCCGCGACAACAAACTTTTTGTAGGAAATGATTTACCTACCAAAGTGATGTAGAACGAACTGAGCTTCCACCAGTAATAGTAGCGAAACTTTGGTATTAAAAATTTGTTACTACACCGTTAACAAAACGATTCGAGTTTTTGATTTTAGGCAGTTTTTTTTTCAGTGTATTGTTAGTACTTCAAATCAAAAGACCGTTAAAAATGCAAGGTTTTCCTTCAATGAAGCTGCATGTAATGTTTTTAAGTATATTTATTTACGAGTTATAATAAATCTCTACTGTTGTTTCATATTGACTGTGGACACTATTCATTAGGTACAACTACAAAGTCCCCGCCGCGTCTGGTCGCGATAAACTCAAAGAGTAAAAAAACCGGCCAAGTGCGTGTCGGGCCACGCGCAAATTATAGGGTTCCGAAGTTGAGGATGCCCACAGTACCTTTCTAAGACTTATTAGCATCTAGCTAGCCTGTGATATGACGTGCCCGCCCGACGCCCCTGCCGCTCGAGAAAAATCATCATTATAAGTTGGTCGACTATTACTCGTAAGTTTGTACAGCCTACTTAGCTCTGATAGTTTTTCTTTCAACTACGTTATATATGCCACAACCGTGATTTTTTTCAGTCATCCAAATACCACCATTTAGCTGGCAGGGGGGGGGGGACACGTGACTCTAACAAAAAATATCACTTTAAAGCTTAATATTTCACAAACGCATCACTTAATCAAAAAATGGTTTTTACAAACCCACAATATTTAAGACCTATTCAACGATATGCCGCAACATGGGGTACGCAAGAAAAAAAAATTACATCCCCACTTTACGAGTAGGGGAGGTACCCTATAAAAAAATATATTTCAAAATTTTATTGTACCACTTTGTAAGCGTAACTAATATGCATATTCATGCCAAATTACAGCTCTCTAGACCTAAGCATCTCCGAGCAATAGTGCGGACAGACGGACGGACATGGCGAAACTATAAGGGTTCCTTGTGGACTTCGGAACCCTAAAAAACGGATTTTTATGCGGTCTTCATTAATAGATATTGGGATTAATGAGGAAGGGTTTGGTGTACCTATAGTTTGTTGGTCGGCTTCGCACAGGTAGTACCTGTGCGAAGCCGGGGCGGGTCGAGTAACTAGACGAGCAAATAGCGAAGAAGTTTCATATTTGAGTAGAGATCTTCTACTATCTAAAGTGAAAAGTTCCGACCCTCAAAAATTCAAAACGCTTCAAAGTATTTGAAAAGCACCACCAACACTCTCAACACATGTGTGCGTCCTGAGACAAATGTGTGGTGGTGCTTTAAAAATAATAATTAAAAAATTGAAGCGTTTTGAAATGTGAAGGCGCGGGACTTTAGATAGTAGAAGATCTCTAGTAGATCTGCAGTGATAATATCGTGATAAAAGTAGGCTTTGCGTTATCAAATTTTCTATTTATGTCTACCAAATTTTATCAAAATCTAGTAGTGCGTGCGTAAAAGCGTAACGGAACAAAAACATTCATCCATTGACACCGACAAAATCCAAGGATCAAAAGGAATATTTTATCCAAAAATACTCAAAGAATGCAATATAAAAGAAATATTTTTTTCACCTCACTGGCTCGAAAGTGATCGTTTTGCAGCTTGATATCCGAGCGCAAAAGTTGTTTTTATCCGCTAGCGTGGAAAGTGTTTTTGAAATTCGAACGACGCATGACGCCACTGTCACAATAAAAAAACAACGATACGTTCTGAAACGCAATTCGTCGTGAGAGTTTTATTAAAATAAAGGTTAAATTTACTTAATATCATCATTAATAAAATTATATTAATAATACACCGTTTCAGATGTATTTCATTATTTCACTATGTTTTATCACAAAAATACTTAAATATGTGTATATTTTAACTGTATTCAATGAATAATTGAATCTTGAAGTACGAGTAGGAGTGATTTGGAACGCAACCACCGGAAAAAAATAAAAAGTTTTAGATTGCTGGTTTTGTAATTTAGAATACCTATACGAAAAATTTTGTGTTGCGCTCAGCAGCAAAGTCGTTTGCTGTCTCGTGCCTTGAAACCCTCGTTACACTCAGGATTCTATATTTGAACCACTCGCTTCGCTCGTGGTTCAACCCTAGAATCCTTCGTTCACTCGGGTCCCAATCACGCACTCACAGCAAACAACAACTTTGCAGCCTTGCATAACAAATAACTATTATCAGTTAGTACGAGTCAGACATGAACTTTAAAATTTACTACACAACATTAATAATGGAAAAAACGTCAAGGAAGTACCTAGTCACATCTGCGAAGCAGTTGTCTGAATCTGAATATGTGGATGCCCCAGAATCGTTTTCATTTATAATATTAGTTAGTATAGAATGTTCGTCATCATGTCAACCGAAAGACGTCCACTGCTGGATATAGGCCTCCCCCAAGGCTCGCAGCTCAGACCGGTCATGTGCTACTTGTCCACCGGCTTCCTGCGACCTTTACGAGGTCGTCGCTCCATCTTGTTGGAGGCCTACCGACAGCTCGTCTCCCGAGTATTGAAACTCAAAACAACTTTTTTCAAGGCCGTTCCCTGACCCAGCATCGTCAAATTGCTCATGTAAGATCATACTTTTCTAAGAAATAAAAATTTAAAATATGAAAAAAACACGTTATATTTGATTATATTATATTATATTATTATTACCTAGTTTGTTTTTCTTCATCTTCACTATCCAAAGGTTGTCTGGTAGAGATCGCTATTAAGCGATAAGACCGCCTGGTGTATGCCATACCTTTTTGTGTAATTACATTATGTCTACTGTTCCTTGATTGTGTGGTGTTCAATAAAGTGTATTGTATAGTATTATCCTTACATAGACAGCTTTCGTTACACGTTTCACGAAACTTCGCTCGATACAATTTCATTCCAAAGTTACCTCTAACTCGGACCTTTAATCCAACTTTACTCCAGTTTATTATATCAAATACCTAGTATAAAACTAAATATAACAGAAATTTTATCCATATTATATGCATATATTGACAGCTTTATAACTGCCATTTTTTAGACGGTATTTTTATAGAAATTAAAACGCGTTAAATAAATCGGGCGTTCTGTGCGTAGCGCTCTCTCTTTCACTCGTTGCACGAGTGACAGTGACGGCTGAGCTGGGTATAGGAACGGCCTTAGGCATAGTTCACCGACCTTTAAAACCACATTAAAATAAGGTGTGTAATTAAAAAAACTTCTGAGACCGCTAGACCGTTTGATTGGGTCGCAAATCGCAATAGTGGGGTAACCCCACCGCGCGGTAGACCCGTATAACTGAGGTAATGAAAAAACCCGCTATGGCAGAAATACCCTATAGAAAGTACGCAAATGAAAAAGCAAAAAATAATTAATATCTTTTAACGTTTAGTGTGAATGTAGTTCGAATATAATCATTTACATATTATTATAAGTATTTAACATGTCGTCAGCGAGAGATAGACTATATCAACTACACTCAACAGTAATGAAAAAACCGGCCAGGTGCGTGTCGGGCCACGCGCAAATTATAGGGTTCCGAAGTTGACGATGCCCACACGTGACTCTAACAAAAAATAGCACTTTAAAGCTAATTATTTCACAAACGCATCACTTAATCAAAAAATGGTTTTAACAAACCCACAATATTTTTTTAAGACTTATTCAACGATATGCCGCACCATGGGGTATGCAAGAAAAAAAAAATACATCCCACTTTACGAGTAGGTGAGGTACCCTATAAAAAATTATATTTCATAAAACAGAAAACTGCTGTTCTATGAGCTTCTGAAAAATTTACATTTTAACGGCATTAGGCACTCTAAAACGTTTGACGACCCCTGAGCTAGGGTCGGCGTAAAATGCGAAAGTAACTCTGTCTGTTACCTCTTCACGCTTTAACCGCTGGAACGATTGAGATGAAATTTGGCATGGAGATAGTTGGGGTCCCGGGAAAGGACATAGGCTACTTTTTATCCCGGAAAAACGCATAGCTCCCGCGGGAACGCGATAAGCGAATTGCACGCGGGCGAAGTCCCGGGCAGAAGCTAGTAAATACTATAATTTGACTCAGCCAGAAAGTAAAATATGAAAATTCATTTATTGCTATTGCTTGCCATTGAACACGTAGCCCGATGTGGCTATGGTTACTAATAAAATTACATTATTATTATGAAATCCTTACAAAACAATTAATGAATCATATTCATTCGTTTCCTGTGGGAATTTGCACACATTAAAAGTGTGACTAACGATTGCGAGCCATATGAAATGATACTTATTTCGTCTACTATAGCCACGTAATGCGTCAGAGCAAAAATACGCGCCAGATTACCAACTTACGGAATCACACGTTCGTGGCGCCACCATTGTACAAACCTGCAATAATTGCACGTGCCAATGTTAGTTCGATTTTTAACCAACGGCAAATATAACTTTGTATCGCGCTATCAATGAAGACTGGATGGGAAATACCGTATTATTACTGAAATGACTTAATGAACTTTAAATTATGGGTTTTAAAGGGTTTTTTTGCACGGACTAACTGGGACACATGGTCTTGGTGCTGCAAAAAACAAAATGTGTTTCTGCCTTTGATGATTTATGACATTTTACAATATAGTTTAATATTGCATAATGCGTTACCTTCTAACAGTATTAGGTACAGTATTTACAGTTGAGTTCGAAAATATGTAACCACTTTTGCACATTACTCCGTTGTAATTGGGTCCAAAATTGAATAGGTGTTAATGAACTTGACTGTACCACAAGTGATACACAATTAGAATACCAATTTGAATTGTGGGCCATTAAAAATCCAAATGAAAAAATCTTCTAAGTACATTCGAAGTCATCATAGTATTTACATTTTTGCTCGTATTCCATTGTTTACACTCATAAGTATAAGTATATACTCTTGTCCCATGACAAGAGGGTATACTTATTAATGACTTCGTTTATTGATGACTTCTTTAATGATCATAGACTATGCAGGTACAAGGTTTCTGGCCTTGATCACTTAATGTGACAAGGTGGTAACAAAATCTCCAAAACCGGTCGCTCTTAGGCCCGGTGCCTATATCCACGAAACGCCTCGTTTTGCCTACGGACGGTTGATTTTTGACATTTGTTCCATAGAGAATCTGTCAAATTTTAACCGTCCGTAGGCAAAACGAGGCGTTTCGTGGATATAGGAACCGGGCGATGAAGTATGTAGGTATGTTATAATATACTTGATATCCAAGTTTTAGATATGATTGTTTTTCGAGATTATTATTCAATATTTGTAAGCCAGTTGTTAAGTCGTGTCTGTGATGTTATTTTTTTCGCGTAGGGCTAACTTAGTTAATTAGAATTTAATTAACCAAAACATATTTATTATTTAGCACTTGAGACCACTCGTTTCGAAATTCATGAAAAATACAGAAGTGTTTCTATAATCATTTTATTAAAATGTACCTTAAATGCAATATTCTCTTCAAAATAAAAATTAATTAATACTAATTAAAGCTCTTCAATTAAATCTATTGTACTAAAACCTAATCACAAACAATCCTTGGTAATTTACTTACAATAAAGTAAGAACATTGATAATACTTTAATAACTCAAAAGTAGACCTTTGCAATATTCCGTTGACATTTAACGCCATCTATTATTAAATCACAACAACCTCACTGACACTGGTAAACCAAAAAAAACACCAAAACGTAGTTACTACATTTCACCCGACTCTCAAGCTTGCATAATTCATTCTCACAGTAAAGTGTCTTGTGGTATGCAGATCGTGGCTACCCTAACATAGCCTTTAGCACAGTTCCTTGTTGACAGACGCGGTATCGCTTTCGGGCTTCTTGGCTCTGGGAATATCCTGCGTTTCTTTCTCAAGCTCTCAGTACAGTCACATCCAAGAGCCCCAGTTATTAATCCAGGCAGTACTTCAGGGTATTTCTCGTCATCATCAGCAGACGATGCAGCCAGTCTGTTCAGGAATTCGACGATATCGTTTGTTTCTTTTAAAGCTTGGTCTAGATGCTGGTCGCTGCAGTCGCAGTCTTTTGCCATGACCGAAGTCACGCTCAAAAGGAGAAGCGTCAGTTTCCACATGTTGTCGTTCCAATGCGTCCGAGTTGAATGAGTTAGGACGAGTTATACGCTTCCTTTTATACGGCCGCTGAGTCACTGAGTGATTCAAACGATTCTAATTATTTATTCTTGTTTACAAGTGATTATAGTAATGAGACGGTTTGTATGCTCGGTTATGTTATGTTGAACTTGATAAGGTGGGTTGAATCGGTAATGAAATTGTATCTATCATCCATATCTATACTAATATTATAAACTAGCTTTTCCCCGCAACTTCGTAGGCGCAGAAATATTAAAATGTAAAATCCCGTTTTTTTCCCGTTCCCATGGGAATTTCGCAAAATCCTTTCTTAGCGGATGCCTACGTCATAACATTTACCTGCATCCAAATTTCAGCCCGATCCGTCCAGTGGTTTGGGCTGTGCGTTGATAGATCACTATGTCAGTCAGTCAGTCACCTTTGAGTTTTATATATTTAGATTTATGCGAAAGTAATAGACAGTAGATATTCAATTTGAATTTACCACTGAGCTTTTTAGTGAAGGATAACATCGCGAGGAAACCTGCATGCATCTACAAAGTAATTCAAGGATATGTGTGAAGTTCTCAATCCGCACTGGGCCCGCGTGGGGATTATAGCCGAAACCCTCTCGTAATGAGTGGAGGCCTGTGCCCAGCAGTGAGACGTAAATAGGCTGTTGTGATTATGGTGTCTGTCTGTTACATCTTCCCTCTTAAACCTTTGGACCAATTAAAGAAATTTGGTAGGTATAGGGAGCTGAAACTTGGCACCTATTTACAGGACACCTGATGGTAAGCGGTCACTGCGGCCCATGGACACCGAAATCTTATGAAATTATAAGATTTCGGTGTGTTATTAAGGAATTTATACATATTTACATGTTAATGTAAAGCGCGTACGAAGTCGCGGGAAAAAGCTAGTACCTAACAAATAAGTGAGTGGGTAGGTAAATAGTGATACAATTTCTTACCCCTTATAAATAACCTTACCCCCTTTTTTATTCCCTACTTACCTCCCACTGCTCTAATATGCCGTGATTTGATATGAAATTTTCTAATACGTTCATTATCTTTTATTATGTGGACAAAATAGCATATTGAATCGTTTGAGGTCAGGGATTCAAAGCCGGTTAAGAACCAAATAAGTATTTTTTTATATTTAGATTTTTATATATTTTTTATATTTTTTATATTTAGAACTATAGTTTCATGTAGGTAAGTATCCTTAAATATACTTTTTGTACTCGTCAATTGAAATATGTGTATTAAGATTTCATAGAGAATACTGCAATGTCACTCTTTTCATCGTTAAATAGTCATACTTCCGAAACAACCGAAATAAGTTATTTCGATTCGCTCTAGACGATCGAAATACTTTTTCACGTTTCGGCATGGCCATCTAGATGCACGTCGTGACCAACTAGATTACAGGCCCTACCACGAAGAGCAAAATTCAAACGACATTTATTTTTCTTATATACTCGTACTAATGAGTTAAATTATTAATTTTAATGGACTCGTACAAAAAGTATTGTTCACAATAGTGCCATAATCAAGCTTTTCAATCTCGTACCTTACTTAGGCCACTCAGCAAGCTTCGTGGCCTAAACACGGTACTCGACTGAAAAGCTCTCTATTATGTCACGATTGCGAAAAATACTATTAAAATTAAATAAAATATAATTATGTAAGTACATAGATAATTTTATAAATTCTTGAAATCGTTAAAATTGTAGAACGTACGTATAGAGACATAGTATACCTAGAGCATAGATCCAAAACACAAAATAATTTATTCAGCAAATGGGCCGCATCTGGGGCACTTTTACACGTCATTTATAGTTTATACTTTATACAATGTTCGATATGAATCGAGTATATATGTATGTCGTAATAAAAATATGCTATACATTTGTATTAATGAGAATATAGATTACTTAGGTACTTTATATAAATAAAACTTTTAAAATGTTTGCATGGGTACTTACAGTATCTTAAAGTTGTATGCAGTCTCCAAAATAAAAAGACAACACAAGCTAAGGTCTTGAATCTGTCGACCATTATGTATACCTGGGACAAACAGTCCAGTTAGGTAGGTCCAACTTCGAGAAAGAGGTCAATCGTCGAATCCGACTCGGTTGGGCAGCGTTCGGGAAGCTTCGCAGTGTCGTTTCGTCCAAATTACCGCAGTGTCTCAAGTCGAAAGTCTTCGACCAGTGTGTGTTGCCAGTGATGACTTATGGTTCCGAGACGTGGGCGCTCACGATGGGTCTCATAAGAAGGCTCAAAGTCACTTAGAGGGCAATGGAAAGGGCTATGCTCGGGGTTTCTCTGCGTGATAGAATCAGAAATGAGGATATCCGCAGTAGAACTGGGGTCACCGACATAGCCCGAAGAATTGCGAACCTTAAGTGGCAGTGGGTGGGGCACATTGCTCGCAGGACTGATGGCCGATGGGGCGGAAAGTTCTCGAGTGGCGTCCGCGAACCGGGAGACGGGCTGTCGGTAGGCCTCCAACAAGATGGAGCGACGACCTCGTGAAAGTCGCGGGAAACCGGTGGAAGCAAGTAGCACAGGACCGGTCTGAGTGGCGAGCCTTGGGGGAGACCTATGTCCAGCAGTGGACATCTTTTGGCTGAAATGATGATGATGATGATGATGACAAGCTAAGGAGATGTATACGGTCTCCAGTCTACTTAGTCCATTTTGGGGAAGTAAGGTCAAATATGATAATATAATAAAAAATGTATAAATGTCTTATAGTTTTAGGCTTGCCCACGTGACATAATAATCATCAACATGTCACCCAAAAGACTTCCATCCCCTTCTAGAAATAGGCCTCCCCAAGACTCACCACTTCCGGTCTTGTGCCACTCACTTCCTACGTATCCCCTAGACTTGGCCAGAACTATACTTTGCTCGGGTGGAAATAGCTAAAAATATTTTTTTCCCAGATATGACACTTAGCTTGATCGATTTGTCTCCCCCAAAAATCCCCATATACCAAATATCATTGAAATCGTTAGAGCCGTTTTTGATAGTCGCTGACAAAATAACGAACTGTAATTTAATTGACTGTAACAAGGCGTTACTGTCATGTCACCATGGGCTCCATAAAGAGGCGCGGTTCTTATAAAACATGACACTAATACACTGACAATTCGGCTTTATTATGTCAATGGTATTGGTCTCACTTGATCGTTCATTTTATGACCAAAATAATGAGAATAGAATGTAGGCCTTGACTGTCTGCACGAGTATTGGAATGACTTTCTATTGCTTTTTTATTTTAATACCATAACTGTACTTAAATTGAAAAATTAAAGATAATTTCACTGCACTGTTTGCATGTTCCTTTAAAAAAAACAAATCTGATATTTTTTAACGTTAATGGATAATGACACCACAATACTCATTGTTTTTCATTTAAGTGTTAGCCATAAAGATAAATAGGAAATATAAACATTTAAACCTCTAATTTACTTTTTTTTTAGTAAATATTAGTCATCTGTTTTAATGGCCGTTCTTTATTTCATTAAAGATAAAGTATTTATTCCTATTTTCAATTTTCTTTGTAAATTCGACTTTTACATTCATTGTAACTCTGTAAACCTAATGAAGAATTACGTTAACAATTCTACTAATTAGCCCCCTCTCCTCTTTCGCGTGAAATATCGACCTGTGCAAGAATCAAGCCAACATATTATAAAGACACATACAGCCTGTAGAAAAATCTTAGACACCCAACCCCGCTCACAATAATTAGTTTAACAGAGTTGCCACCTTCCCCCTGCCTCCCCACGCACACGTCGACATGTGTGCATGTGTGCGCGAACTATCGGCAAAATTTTTCCCGGAAAATAGGGGGAAATGGGCAATTCGTATTAAGACTGAGTTTTATACTAGCATCAGGTTTCGGTTTGGGTAGGTGTGATTTTTGAAGATTTTTTTGGTTGAAATTGGAATCTCTGCAGTTATTACTAGTGATTCGATTTTTTTTTGTATGATTGTGAATTTTGGACGCACTTTCACCAGAACAGCGCGTTGCTTCATTTAAATTTAAGGTAAGGTCTTATTTATAAAATAAAAAAAAATTGAATTATTGAATTTTCTGTCACTGTCACATTTCAATTTGGACCACAAAAACGCGAGATAATTGCGGACAAACATACATCATACATACAAAAATACGGGTTAAACTGAGAACCTTCTTATTTTTGAAGTCAGTTAAAAATATTTTAACTGCTATAACTACAGTCCTAAAGACCCTAAGGAAAACCGCATGCGAAATATGACGTCGATTGGACACGTCAGGAATCGAACCTACGTACGGTAGTAAGATAACGGCGCAGTCTGGGTTTTGGAAAAGCCACTGAATATATGTCGCTATGTAACTAAATTAATATCTGTAACTAGCACGTATGTGGAGTAATTTGAAATGGCTTTAACGCTTTTTAAATATTTTATTATATTCCATTTAAATGCAATTGCTGCTGGGGACCTGCTTAATGCAAAGTCTGTCCGGATGGCTACCACCATATTGTCATTATCCGCTAATTTGTCGCAGTTGTCGTACTGATATAACGTGTTCCGGTGAGGCATTCCATCTAAGGCATCTCAGTTGGCATCTATTCGACATCTTATGACAACATTGTAAAGACACAGGCCACCTGATGGAATGTGGTCTCTGCGATGTATTAGTTGATAAACAAATGCCAACCAATTTAAACAAATCATTGGTCATTACTTAGACAATCTTTCTTTCTCTACATATTTGCAATAACTACTAAACTTTTGACTCGTCAAAGGAACTTACATACAAAAAGAAAAGGGATTACAATTTGTAAAATAAACGAAAACATCCCTGGACACCGATCAACAGGAAACGTGCCTTTTTGGCCCCAGGGGACACATGTATACAGGGGAAATAATTTGAACACTGGGTAAAACTTCTACTTACTAGATATACGAGTAATAAATAGCTGAATTTATATACTAATTAAGTAGTTACTAGCTGTCGTCCGAGATTTCAGTGCGATAAATTTAATTCAATACCCTTTAATGACAACGTAGTTTTATAGGCGAAATAATTTAAAATGGGTTCAGTAGTAGAATACCGCAACGGGAGACAAGTTGTGGGTTGGTCTCAAACAAGATGGCCTGCAGCGGCATTGCGTTTGGCCATCCGTTAACGATGCAGATTACGAGTAGTTTTTCAATACGAGTGGTGCGAACAAGGTTCAATTTTGTATTTATAATAATTGGCCCTTTGACACTGGTAATCCACATCGCAAACGGATGGCCAAACGCAATGCCTCCTGGCGAAGGTCGCGGGAATCCGGTGGAGGCGAGTAGCACAGGACTGGTCTGAGTGGCGAGCCTTGGGGGACGCCTATGTCTAGCGGTGGACGTGTTTTGGCTGAAATAACGGTGTAGTTGTTTTTTTTATTCTAGAAATATTTACAGAGGGGCAGCTCAATTTTAAAGTTATAAATTTATAAAGAAAAATCGTCTAAGCATGATTTCTTTTTGATAATTAAAAGTGTCTCGTTACTAGTATAAATAAAAATAAATAAATACTTTGGTACATTTCACACAAATTGACCTAGCCCCAACTAAGCAAAGTTTGTACTATGGGTGCTAGCTGCTAGACAACGGTAAAATACTCATATAGAGAAATACATACATATATAAATACTAAACATCCATGACTCGGGTAAAAACATTCGTGCTCATCATCATCACACAAAGTTTGCCCCGAGCGGGATTCGAACCCGTGACAGTCGGAACAATGGGCAGGGTCACTATCAACTGAGCCAAACCTGTCGTCAAAAGTATAAACTTAAAATGGAATAAGAAAACCAGTGCTTGTATTTGTTTAGCAGCAGTCCATAAACTTGCCAACCTGGACGTATGAGATCGGATCAAGGGTCCGCGTACATATTCATGAACCACTAAAACCAATATTCATTCAGGATTTCAGGAACTTCATTTTATAGACTAGTAGCGTTTTATAGTCTAATGTTTGCAAAAAAGGAAACGCTTTTAGGGCAAGTCGATTCAAACCATTTCAGACGCGACTTCTTCTACAGACTTACTATTAGTAGTATATGTAGATAAACCTCTTTACTTACTGACTGACTGATTGCGTGCCTGATGAAAACGCACAGTCATAACAACTGGTTATCCTCCTCGTCCTTGCATCATATCTCCTCAATGCTGAGGGTCGTGGCCTCGACGAACAACTTTCTCGTGGACTATATTCCGCCATGTACTCCTATCTCCGGCGGCGTGGATCGTGGATGGCTTCGCTAACGGGAATGTCCAGTGTGGCTCGGATTTGATCAGACCAACGCAGTGGACTTCTGCCCCTGGGCCTCTTGCCTCCTACTTTACCTGTCAGTAAAAGCTTCTCGAGGTTGTTACTTTTTCTTCTGGCAATGTGACCAAAATACTCGAATTTTCTCCGAAGGCATATTGAGGAGAGTCTCATAGCTATGTTCAGTTCAGCTAATATGGAGTCGTTGGTTCGATGCTCTGTCCAGTGAACCGAGCATTTGCCTCCAGCACCACATTTCAAACGCATCGATGTGAAGGCGATCCGATCTTTTGAGAGTCCAGGTCTCTGCACCATACATGAAAATTGAGAAGACTAATATTTCAACAAGTTTCTTCTTGGTCTTTCGCGATATGCTCCTGTCGACCCAGACACGCTTAAATTGAGCCATAGCGCTCTTTGCTATACCAATTCGTCTTCTAAGGTCCTGCTCACATGATCCGTTTCTGGTTATAAGGGAACCAAGATAAACGAATTCGTTAACCGAATCCAGGCTCAACTTCCCGGACAAGGTGAGGGACCTGCTGCGATCGACCACCATTACCTTAGTCTTGGCTCTGTTAATGTGGAGCCCCAAGGCTTTTCTAACTCTGTCCAGTTTTTCCAGTAGCCCGAACATCTCGTCCTCGTTAGTCACAAAAAGTGTGGTGTCTACGTAGCGAAGGTTAGTTATCTTCACCCCGCCAATCGACATACCGCCCTCCTACTCCTCACAGACTTGCCTCATAATGTACTCCCCATATATGTTGAAGAGTACAGGGGATAAAATGCAACCCTGTCTGACACCTTTTTTGAAATGGAAGGGTTTTGAAAGCGTGTTTTCGTTGTTTTCGATCCGAACCACTGGTTATAGAAAGCTGAAATTTGCCGTGTAGGTTTCTCGGAGTAGGGGAGCAGAGCACTATAAGACATGACTTCCCCGAAATTCCTACGGGAATGGGAGAAAACGGGATAGTACTCGCTTCATACAACGGCTAGTTTGATAATAAGTAGAGATAAAGATCAGTTTATTCGGTAAGCAGACATAGTACTTAACTTACACATACAAAAGACATTCTTAGAAAACATACATATGTACTCGTAAAACAAATATTACAGGCTATGTGACATGCCGCTACCGAAAAGGTCTCCACTCAGCATGTGCTGTTGTCACATGGTGTCGTATAAGTAATAATACGGTAATTATGACATTCGTGGTTTCATGACTTTCATGGTTTGGCACGGTTCGAGAAACTGATTCATTTCACGTAACTGAAGAGTCACCGTTGCAAATATCAGCCTCATTCATTATTAAAGTCTTGTTTTTCTTTGCGGCTTCCTCCTGTATGACGTATTCTACTACTATTGTTTCGTAGAATGCCAACGTTTTGGAGTCGCATGATGCATTGTATTGTAGTCAGCATTTGCGTAAAACCACAGCATATCTAATAATTGTTCTATCGTACCAGTAGTGGCACGTACCGCCCCGCACTAAAACAGGCTACCTCACACCGCCCGCGGTGATCGGGCAGTATACATATAATCTATAACAAAACCGGTCGGAAGGGGCAGTCACGCACACACGCGAAAGTATTTTGTAGCACCAAAATATTTTCGTGTGCAGTTTAGGTTCCACTTGGAGGAGTGTCGCGGGTGTGATAAAAGTAAGAGACGAGATGAGAGAGAGAGAGAGTTGAGAGTTCCTTTATACGAGACTAATTCATATGTGACTGAGACAGATAAAGGAAACAGAGACCCGCCATATTTACCACTTATAATCAAAATTGGTCCAATGGGGGCTATCGCGTGTAAATTTGCCACTAGAGGCGCTAGTGTCGCGTGAGGTCCAATAACATTCACTTTTCACTGGTTCTGGCGGGCTCCGTGACATAAATTATAATTTCTTTAATTTACCAGTTGAAAGATGATCTCCTTCCTGAAATTGTCGCAAATATGGATTATTAAAAGTAAAAGTGCCCCTATGTGGCCAAATTGCTGAATAAATGATTGAATTGAATTGAATTTGGCGATGAATGGAACACTTTGAAAAAAAAAACCAAACAAAACGGAACTGCCCAACATTGCGGCATAGCTACTCGATATGATGATAGTCATTAATAATTAATAAGCTTAATGAGATTCAAGATTGAAAACTTTGTTTCGGCGCTGATCTTATAAAGTCGCCTTTGACAGCTATGCCTCTGGACCGTAGTCAACAATGGCGCCAACTGGTGAGCAAAGAAACGATAGTCCCCATTGCAGGAGTTTTTCGAAGTCGGTTAAAAATCAATTTGAACAGAGGTAAACAAACATGTGACTAAATTAGCTTCTGCCTACGTACTTCTGACTTCGTACGCGTGGAATTCGGTAATAGCATTCCCGCGAGAACTATGCATTCTCAGGGATAAAAAGTAGCAATATGTTGACCAGTGTTATAAACTAACCCCATACCAAATTTCATTGCAATCCGTCCAATAGTTTTCGAGTTAAATCCAGATATATAAAGACAATTAAAAAAAAAAATCGTTAGTTTGTGTTCAGTAGCGTTTATATAGTCCCCTGGACTTGATAGTTTCTTTTAATTTTCAAGTTTCAGACGCGACTTCTTCTACAGACTTATTATTAGTAGGTATATATGTGAGTGTTTAGTGTCCCCGCTACCCTACCACAAATAGCAGAAAAAGTTTTCCCAAATTTGTTCCCAATCGGAACGTATGTTTCCTCACGATGTTATAGTTGTAGGTACCTCGCCAGAAAGATCAAAGTTGGTTCGTTCTTGACATTTTTTCATTATTATTTAGGTACTCAACAATTAATAGGTATGTACTCAGTTTATTATTTATTCATTAAAACCTAATTAAACCGTAAACTAACCACGACTACGAACCGCATTTCTATTATTTAATGTAAGTAATGAATAATACTTTGTTTTTTTATTATCCTTATTTATACCTAATAAAATAACTTATTAAATAAATAAATTACAGGCTAGGTAGGTAATAATATAAATGTTCAGGACTCACTTCAGTCCTTTCGACTGTATGTACGAGTATTATGTTCCTGTTATTTTTGTTTGTTTGCTTTTATTATGGTCGAATAAACGTTTTCTTTTCTTTTCTTTCCCCATTTAGTTAGTAATCTTCTACCATTAAATAAACTATAAACTACCATTTTATGTTATGTAATGTAAGTACATCTATCGGTGGAAACGAGCAGCACAAGACCCGTCTGACCAGCATTGGACGTCTTTCGGGTGACACCATGACGATGAAGTTCATGTAACAAAATTAATAAACCCATTAACCCTCGAATACTCGATCACAAAACGTTAGAGCCAATCTAGCGTACGCCCGAAATAAGTGTTAAGTGCGATAATAGATGTCGCTGCCTGGGTAGCCTGCATACACATTTGAACTCCATGAGCAACATCTAGATGGCGCTGTACAGGCTGAGTATGAAAATTTGAAGCCCCCTATTGATATTTCCGATGTACGCCGTAATGTAGGGAGATTGACTGTATATAATTAATTACCTTGTCTTTGGTTTGATGCAGCAAACAGATACATATATACACGAGACATAGCACAACACCCAGTGACCTGTAATAACATATGGACGAACAGTGCCTAACAGAATATGTCAAAAAATATGGAGCAAACTGACATTAGAAAATACGTTCCCGTACCATTTTTCTCCGGCTGATTGTGAATCATTACTTAAAATAGATCAATGACAACACCTCTCTTTTTTGGAGAGAGTTAATAGTAATTGTATTGCCGCATAAATTTGACAACTGTAATACTACTACATGATCTAAGTCTTAGCTGCTGTAAATGGACCACAGTGACCGCTTACCATCAGGTGGCCTGTGAGCTCTTACCAATCAATGCCAGAATAAGATCAAAAGTAGTTAAGTAAATATATCTGTATCTCTTCCCATAAAATTGATAAGCTCTAATAAAATGAAGTAGTGTTAATTTGCTAATGTAAAACAGACGTTTACAGCTTATTGACAGTTGCTGAAAATGAAGGTCGCGGCAGCCATACTAGTTCTAGGCTTTATAGACTGTCTGTTAAGTAACCTTTAGGTTTATTTCTGTTGAAGCTTTGGAGCGTGAAATAATGTGGCTAATCTATGTCTACATGTACTTAGGGTAAGCAAAACGCTGTGACGATATTTTACCCACAGAATCAGCTATCGATTCCAAGCATGTTTTGTAGGTTTTAATTTATTTCGAGTGAGTAAAAATATATTTAGTATGGACCAGTAACCAGTAAAGCCATGGGATTGATGGTGTGAGCGATACCTGAATCCCATTTTTGCTTTCACAATTAACAAACAAAATCGATAGCCGATTCTGTGGGTAAAATATCGTCACAGCGTATTGCTTGACCCCGTTTAAGATATAAGTACAAACTACTAATATTACAGAGAGTAAAGGAAATATTTTTTTGTTTGTAGTGAATAAAGTAAACTTTTACTGAACCGTTTTTGAAACTCTTTCACCAGCAAAAAGCTAATTGATTCTTGAGTGACATTACAAGTTTCCCTCATCTTGTTCGCTTTCAAATATCTGATGGCGACTGTAACTAACTACCAGAGACAATGTAATTAATAGAATCATTGAATATTTAAATTCAATCTTGTACAGGACGGCATTATTATATAAGACTAAATAAAATAAATAAATAAATATCTTGGGACATTTCACACATATTGACCTAGCCTCAAACTAAGCAAAGCTTGTACTATGGGTGCTAGACAACGATATAAATACTTATATAGAGAAATACATACATATATAAATACTAACATCCAGACTCGAGTACAAACGTTCGTGTTCATCACACAAAGTTTGCCCCGAGCGGGACTCGAACCCGCGACCATCGGAACAGAAGGCAGGGTCACTACCAACTGGACCAATCCGGCCGTCAATCTCCTTGCATTACGGCGTACATCGGAAATATCAATAGGGGGCTTCAAATTTTCATACTCCGCCTGTACAGCGCCATCTAGATGTTGCTCATGGTGTTCAAATTTGTATGCAGCTTGCAGGCGACCCAGGCAGCGACATCTATTATCGCATTTAACACTTATTTCGGGCGTACGCTGATTTGTTTGAAGGTTGTCATTCTAAGTTTACCTTACTTCATCTATGCTAAGTAGTAATGAAAAATAGATAAGTATGAAGCCTTAGGTACATTACTATCGGAAAGAAATATCGATCTTACAGTCTATTTTCATAAAATTAAATTAACATATGTACGAGTAGGTAAACTTTTTTCATTTTATACATGTAATGCAAATGTAATTTGTATATGGAATTTTTGAATAAAGGCCTTCTGCTGAGTTTGTTACGGCGCTTCTTCTCAAGCAATGGGTCTAGGAAGCGCTGATAAATTCATTTTCTGACGTGTAAAAGTGCTTATAATGTGTCCAATTTGCTGAATAAATGATCGAATTGAATTGAATTATCAAAATCCGTCAAATTAAATTGCTAATTAAGAATTCTTCAGAAAATAAAAAAATAATCCACCCGAACATAGTCAAAGAGCCGCATCACGATTTCGAGCTTCAGTTTCATTTTAACTCATTAATACCACACACATCGCAATATTCAGTGTAATCTAGTTACATACTATTATTGCTTTCTTTGAAGTGTCCGCTCCCGGGGGGTATCGCTTCCTAGAGCGAGAAAGCTCCCTCCCTCCCTTTCTCCGACCTTTTAGTTTTCGTCCGGCGTTTCTTATTTAGTTTCGCGCAAATTATCTCCAATTCTTCATATTATTAAACATCCAAGGGGGAACTAGCCCCCACCCCCCCAGGGGGCTTAATGACGGCGAGCGGTCAGCGCCCCACCCTCGTCCAGCACACTTGTTTCTTGTAAAATTTTTCCCCGATCTTTATTTTCTTTCGGCCGTAGACGTATATAATTAGAGAGGGCGCGCGTGTGTGCGGCACGGCCATCCTGAGTGCCACACGTCCCTGTGTGCGTGAGTCCAGTTATTAGTTTTCTTGCGAGTTTCGCTGGGATGCTTTTGTTAGATTTCGATAATTTCGCGACAGCGGCGCTTATCGCGTAGGGAGGAAAATCAATAATATGTGGCAAGAATATGCTCGGAGGCTATTAAGGAAATCCTTATTTATCGAACGAATCGTTTCTCTTTTTCGTAATTGCCGAGTTTCTGTTTGCGCTATTTCGCCGAGTATCTCGAGTCAAAAGCAAATGAGACAATTTTCTGGGACAAAGTAATCTGTCTCCGGGGGTGAAATTAAGAAAATCATAAAATCGCATTTTCGCGCTCTGTTTTGAAAGAACGGTATTTTTAAATTTTGAACTTTATTTACTTTTGCGACGGTGAGGTGACATTGTTCTGGGTGTTTTAGGGAATGCCTTTGTAGGTTTCTAGCACCAATGTAAAAAATTGCGTTTGTTTGACTTTACGTAGCAGTTTATTAGGATTAGTTTAGTTTTTCATACAATTTAAATTTCATTACACAGAAAAAATAGTTGCGAGAGCTGCTCTAGTGCCCAATGACAGGTAAATTGGAAATACGGCATATACAAATGATATAATATAAGATATATGATAATTAAAGACAAGAAGTGGAATGTCTTTTATGCCCGTGAGGCCGCTACGCACATACTTCCTGTTCATTCGAGCACCTTATTCATATATCCTTACTTCTATTTATAAGAAAACCTTTTAATTAAATTATTTTTCACGTCATTCGTTACAAAACCATCTGGGACCCTATTTAGACGGAGATGGTTAAGAATTGCCTGTCCCTTTCTATAATAAATGGAATGAGGGAGACAAATGAGTTCCCCTTGAAAGCAGCGTCCACTATCTTGGGCTTTCTATGAAAGTAGTACAAGAGCCAAGAGCTAGAAAATAGTTAAACTTTTTTTTAAATTGCACCGCGTCTTCGTAAACTGATTAAAAGCTTTTCATAATGTAGGATGCTATTTTTGGACGTAAACAATTTAAGGATATCTTTCAAATTCATGAATAGATGACGCAGGATTAGGATGTATGGTGAACCTTGGAGGATGACTATTTCCAGAGCAGTGGACGGCTGGCATACCAATAATGTTGCTATAAGAGAAATCTTAAAGTGAATAAACCTCCGTCCTCAAATCTTTGCAGGTTCACGAAATAAAGCTAGTTATGAAAGAAACAACTTAAAAAATGCCTCGACTTTACCCTCCGACCTCCATCCATGTAAGAGTAGTATGTTTACAACTTTCAACGGGTAACGTTCCCGTACCCGAACATTTTTCCTTTTATTGATGTTGTTTTATCTTCTGACAACATTTCAATACAACTCGACTATATTATCTTGATCTCGTCTTGAATGTTTAAGATGTTTCGAAGCGTTCAAAACGCTTTATTTTAACGGTTATTGTGCCAGTGTTTGTTGACAATAATTAAGTTCCCGGTAAACTAGATATGAATTTCAAGTCGTTAATTGATTTTTCCTGGCGCTTGGAGACACATTAAAACTTGTATTTATGTATAAATCCAACTAATATTTTTCAATGTAAACGTTACAAAATTAATTTAAAAACAGAAAGATTTTCGAATTCTAGTAAAAAAAACCTTTTTGTTTCCTTTCACTGAATGATTACGTAAATAAATGTCAATTTTACACACGCTGCCTCTGCCAAGTCTTTGAATGTAAACATAAATTCAAAGACGTTACTTCACTTGTCGACAAACTTTTATCGACTACTTTCCCTCTCTTGGACTATACAATACTAAAGATAGTCAATAAAAGTAGTAGGTACTAATCTAAATAACAAATATTATTAACTTCAACCGTCGTAAACTACTCGTAAGCCGTGGTAAGCGGAGTAGTGTGACCTACCGCATTTCACGCAAATCGCAAGGCGAGGGTTCCAATCAGCTCGCATTTCTAAGTATAGTGTAGGTAACAGGTACCTATGTGCTTTAATCAAATTTAGCATTTAGCTTTTCGGTGAAGAAAATATACACGAGGAAACCTGCATGCGACCTGCGAAGCTATTTAAAGATGAATACCTCAATCTACACTTTCCCAAACCCTCTCGGGATAAGATGCCTGTGGCCAGTAGTGGGATATACATAATAGGATGTTGTTGTTCTTGTTTTTTTGTTGTATAATAAAGTCATTTTGCGAATAGGCTTCATACGCTTTGTTTAGCTTTAAAACACATACGAAGTTACTTTCAATAAAATCCAGAATTGAGCAGAATACGCGTTATTTCCTCCCCGGGCATATATATTGATATATCGTGCGTTAATATATTATATTACTTTAATGTTTGTCGTGGGGGGGGGGAAGGGGGCGCAAATATCAATAAAAGTACTGATTCGATTTGGAGGGAGAATATATTTGTTTATTATATCGACGTACTCTTATAAAAATTGCAAAACTGTAAGTATTTACTGAACTATGGACACAGGGCGGACACGGCCTATAAAAGCACGATTTCGAACACAATTAAAATGAAGTGTCAATGTTTGCGTGCGAGGACGTCTGTACACTTGTAAATGTGTGTGTAAGACTACGCGGGCCAACGATTCACTCTCCATCTCCGGATGAAACAAATGACGGTAAGGGCGAGTTGGGCGCGAGTTGCGCGCCGGCTAGATTCAGGCGGTTGAATCCGTGGCCTGTGGTAAACTATTAAATATTCTGTGCTAAGGTGGCTAAAGGTCAAGTGATGTGATGATCTTCCGCCTCAAACGGGCAGGGTCACTGGTTCGCGTATGCCGAATCACATATCACTAAGTGACCTCTAGCGTATGAAATCGGTCCAATATTGAAGGATATTAGTTTTTAAAATCAAAGGATTTTATTTTTATATTTTTTCATCATTATAAGCAAGCATTTGACCACGATCTCACCTGCGGTAGAACTCTCGACTTGAAAAGATCCAAGTTATGACTATCGGGGAAGAGACCGGCCGGCAGAGAATTCCACTCCTTAGCTGTTCGCATGATGAAGCATGAATCGAAGCGCTTCGTGCGCGCTGGAGGAATATCTACAAAATAAGGATAGAATCCAAGACCACGCCTAGAAAAAAGAGCCGACCACCTATAATTATAGTTAATATTAATAAAAGCTATATTGACCTCTCGTCTAAGTTTGCCTAACTTAGGTTAGGCCCGCTTGCACCAAGACAATTACTTCGGATCCTGCCTCTTAACTCAGGCATGTCTAGGTGTATATTAATGTGGGGGTTTTTAAATATCCGGAATCAAAGGATTTCGGTGTCCATGGGCCGCAGTGACCACTTAACATCAGGTGGGCTATTTGTCTATACCATCGACAGAAAAAAATATGCTCTTCGTACCCGTAATGAGTTAAGCCGAGCGGTAAAATTAAACTACCAAGCCGAAACGAACACAAAAGCTTCTCGATTTGCGACCCTGAAACGTCAAATTGAAAATGGTACGAGAGGAATAAAAATAAAACGAAATAAAAAGCGACGCGAGCAAAATACGTCGCGGCACACACACGCAGCGTCCAATTTATAATATTGTTTTTCCTTGGGATATATTTTTTCACTAGTGTGGTGGCGGGGGTGGGGGTGGGGGCTCACCCCCCCTGTTATTATTAAAGACGCCGACTCACACATTCTTGTTGAAAGCCGAGTGTGATTAGATTAATATAGGTCTGTTTGTACGTACTCGTAGTCGCGTGACTCGAGCGCGCTCCCTCTCGTTTTCAAATCTTCATATATACTTAAGTGTTCCATTTTTGAAATCAAGTGATATACCTGTAGTACTTAATAAGAGATACGGCCTTACCAATATACCTATAACGTCATCTGTTTTATAAGGCAACCCAAGTTTAATGATAGACAATGAGTAAGTATAGTTCTTAAATTGCAAGTGG
The DNA here is from genome assembly GCA_963971205.1 of Aethes cnicana. Taxonomy (NCBI): domain Eukaryota; kingdom Metazoa; phylum Arthropoda; class Insecta; order Lepidoptera; family Tortricidae; genus Aethes; species Aethes cnicana. The sequence continues at coordinate 990,014 of OZ020297.1, forward strand.
GTTGCCTAGTTAAATATCAAAACAATCGAAGAAAATAGTTGTTCGAAACAAAAAGATGTCAAGTTTTTTTGTCTCCACACTTTATTGCCTATATTGAGCTAGACAACCCACTTGCTGTTTATTAATATTAGGTACCCTTTATCTACCATTAAAAGTTGGATTGCCTCTAACAGATGAGCGTAAATATTCCTTACACCAATCAACTACTAACAGGAAAGAAGGTTGTAGCAAAGTTCTTCGGTCAATGATAAAGTAAGTAAGTATACATAGCACGATACAACTTAGAAGGCGCGCGGCGAAGCTCTTAAGCCGTTGACGCAGAGTCCATTATAGCTTAATCCGCGCGCCTTCTAAGTTATGTCGTGCTATTCCTATATGTTAGATTTCCTTGAAAACATATCACTGTGGAAATGAGATTTATTTAGTAACTAGCTTCTGCCCGCGACTTTGCTCGCGTGGAATTCGGTTATCGCGTTCCCTCGGGAACTATGCGTTTTCCCGGGATAAATAGCCTATGTCCTTTCTCGAGACCCCAACTATCTATATGCCAAATTTCACCTCAATCGGTCCAGCGGTTGAAGCGTGAAGAGGTAACAGTAACAGACAGTTACTTTCGCATTTATAATATTAAGTATGGATATGGATTCTCATTTTTGAATTGCTAATTTTTCAATTGTCCATACAAAATTTTAATTTGTTCCGGAATCAATTCGTTTGTATATGGACTACCTATAAGAAATAATAAAATGTAACGATAGAAAAATCAGCCCTTAAACCTTTATTTTAAGGCATTCACTGCCACCAACGCATATATGCGTTTTGCTGACTTTCCCGCAGTGCCTTGAACGCACATGTGCGTTGCAATGTTCCCTTAATGACAGATGTGGCACCTGGCGAAAGTTCGTAAAAAGAAGTGGCAAGTGAATGCGCTAATGAGCAATATATGACAGTTGATTTTCAAAAATATGGACTTTCTGTGGGCAGTTAAAGGAAAATAACATTAAAGTACTACTACAACAGCCTATTTACGGCCCACTGCTGGGCACAGGCCTCCTCTCATCACGAGAAGGTTGGGCTGGCCCAGTGCGTTAACATTAATGTATCGCTACGTAATTACTAAACGAAATGAGGCCAAATGTTCTATTGTTAGGTCATGAATCGGGAAAAAATAAACACTAATCGACAATAAGCCTACGCTACCGAAGGCATTCACTTACATTCGATATATTAGGAGAAATAGGCTCAGACTTGACCCACCTTTAAAATACGCTGATAAAAAACGATTTATCTTGTTGATTAATGTTCTAATCAATATATATACTTATAAACCTCTTCAGTTACGGACTGACGACTGATGGCAACGCACAGCCGAAACTACTGGTCGTAGAAAGCTGAAATTTGGCACGCAAGTTCCTCGAGGAGAGCAGGCGAGCCCTAAGAGATTTCCCGAAATTCTCACTGGAAAGGGAAAAAATGGGATTTTTACCCGACTGCGCCAGAAGAAGAGTTATGGTTTTTGAGTGTATGTATGTATGTATATATATTTCTTTGGCACGCTGTGTAGCAAAAATGCCTGGATGGATTTTAGATTCGTCTTAATTGTGAGAGTGACACTGGGTATATCAAAATCACAAAAAACAAAATGGCTGACTTTTGGAGGCATTATAAACGTTTACAAAAAAAAAATTGGTCGAAGCCTATCGAGGGGGGTATCAAAATGAAGGGCTTATGAACGGATTACAAATATATACATATAATATATGTCAAATCAAAAGTTTGTTTGCAGTCGGGTTTTTTTATTTTTGAAAAAATCGATTTATTACTTATTAGGGATCTTCTACTACCTAAAGTCCCGCGCCTACACATTTCAAAACGCTTCAATTTTTTTATTATTATTTAAAAAACACCAACACTCTCAACGCATAGTTGATGGCTGTCTCAGCTCGCATGTATACATGTGTTGAGAGTGTTGGTAGTGCTTTTTGAATACATTGAAGCGTTTTGAAATGTGAAGGCGCGGGACTTTAGATAGTAGAAGATCTCTACATGTATAATGTTCACACACAATCGCGCATACGGCGAAGGCAAGCTCGTAAATTAATAAAAATCTTGGGACATTGCACACGAATTGATCCAGCCCAAAAAATATGAAATTAAAATCTAAAAAATATCTTTAGGATTGTACTACAACAGCCTATTAAGAAGAAGAAGAAGAAGAACAACAACATTTATTTGACACATAAATTCGACGCAACAACAAATACAGTAAGATGAGATAAAAATAGCGTAGGTAATACGGCAATACAATTGTGCTGATTTGTCCCAAAAAGGATCCCACTCAGCATGATGCAGCGGTGAACCGCGGCGCTGGTTTTCAGTGGGACCATAGACGTAAATAATATAGACCCGGTCTAACGTACACGTAATATGTCCCCATTTCCACGGTGTCCAATCCAAAGTTCTGTCAACGAGCGTGCGTGACAATAAGCGTTTTAAAAAAAAATTTTTTTGAAACTTTTTCTCAGTATCTAAAAACTCGTCTCGTTGTTGGAAAAATGTGACCCAGCTTTAATGTCACGATACAAGTTTAACTTTGGATTGGACACCAATGAAGTGGGGAAACATGACATGTATCTACGTTAGGCCGGGTCCATACGAAGTATTATTTATGTCTATGAGTGGGACCCTTTATGACTTAAACCTATAGCCGGTGACATCACGAACGCCAGCAAATTAACCATTGACATCGCCTTGATGGCTGTAGGAGACTATTAGCCCAAAACCTCTCATGATGTGGGTGTGCCCAGCAGTGGGACGTATATAGAATGTGGTGGTGGTTGTGTACACGTAATGAATGTAATTTAACCTTCAGTAGCCAAAAAGAGGCGTTTTAAGGATATATAAATAATAAATATCTTGGAACATTTCACACAAATTCACTTAGCCCCGAACTAAGGAAAGCTTGTACCATGGGTGCTAGACAACGATATAAATACTTAAATATAGAAATACATACATCTAATATTTAAAATTCTCGTGTCACAGTGTTTGTAACCAAACTCCTCCGAAACGGCTCGACCGATTCTTATGAAATTTGGAGTATATGTTCAGTAGGTCTGAGAATAGGACGTAAGCTATTTTTCATATCCCACAAAAAAATCTAAGGCGGTACGAAGTCCGCGGGGTCAGCTAGTATATATATATATATATATTAATACCAAACATCCATTACTCGAGTACAAACATTTGTGCTCATCACACAAAGTTTTGGAGCGTGTGTGAGGACCTCGTGAAGGTCGCGGGAAACCGGTGGAACCAAGTAGCACAGGACCGGTCTGAGTGGCGAGCCTTGGGGGAGGCCTATGTCCAGCAGTGGACGTCTTTGGGCTGAAATGATGATGATGATGACACAAAGTTTGCCCCGAGCAGGATTCAAACCCGCGCGCGACAGTCGGAACAGTGGGCAGGGTCACTACCAACTGAGCCAAACCTGTCGTCAGGAACTGGGCCTTAGAGTATTTATTTTCTAAAGAGAATATTAACTAAGATAAGAAAGATTTCTTATGGAAACTTAACTGGCTTGGTGACAAAACAACCATTGTTTCCCGAAAAGAGGTCACGTCTCGCTTTTGTTAGTATCCTAGTGACATTCTTTGTAGATAGTGTTTCCCTGTCTAGAAAAGAATGGGGACGTTATACTTAGATGACTGCGTTATATTTTTTTCCATGGCGTTTCTTTTCCTCACCTATACCACCACAACATGATAGCCTATACGTCCCACTGCTGGGCACAGGCCTTCTTTCATCACGAGAGGGTTTGGGCTGTCGGTTCGGTCGGATTGGGGATTTTATATACATCTTTGAATTACTTCGCAAGAAGCGTGCATTTCCTTAGAAAGTTTGTAGAGATCTTCTACTATCTAAAGTCCTGCGCCTTCAAATTTCAAAACGCTTCAATTTTTTTATTATTATTTAAAAAGGACCACCAACACTCTCGACGCATAGTTGATGGCTGTCTCAGCACGCACGCATATGTTGAGAGTGTTGGTGGTGCTTTTTAAAGACATTGAAGCGTTTTGAAATGTGAAGGCGCGGGACTTTAGATAGTAGAAGATCTCTAATGTAATTTGGCGAAGTCGTGGGCAAAAGCTACCTTATAAGAAACATGATATGAGATAATGCCGATTTAGATATCCCCAGACGAGAGCTATAGTTATGTTACTTTGCTATACATAATGTCTTTTTTTCTGCGATATCACACTCACTTTATCAAACACGTCTCTAACGATTTCGATGAAATTTGTAATGGAGGAAGGATCACGGGAGCGAAAAATCGATCTAATTAGCTAAGTCTCGTATCTGGGAAAAAACAATCAATCAAACAATCATTTATTCAGCAAATTGGCCACATAGGGCACTTTTACACGTCAGAAATGAATTTACCAGCGCTTCCTAGACCCATTGCTTGAGAAGAAGCGCCGCAACACACTCAGCAGAAGGCCTTTTTTTGAAATACATAATTACACACAAATTCACATTACATTTGCATTAAGTATGTGTATAAAATACATATATAAGTACGTACTAACATTACAGTATACATTACATGTATAGTCCGTAACTTAGACTTAAATCTAAGATCTTAGGGATGTAGTCTTCAAGGGTCCAGAAGAAAAAAACATGGCCTCCATTGTCAAATAAATATCAATTGCATAGATGTCGACAGTCTTATTTTTGCTATTGCTATACTTGTAGCCCAACTATAGTTCCAAAAGTAACAAAGTGACCAAAACAACACTGTTTATGGAACATTCAAAATACCGATAATGCAATCGATGATCCGTTAACTATATTTTTAATTTGGCTTATCGCTTTCTACTTATCTTTAAACTAATGCCAGCCGTAGATAAAATGAAAAATGTTTTGACGTAAAATCAATACGAACGCCCGCGTGTGTGTGATATAGCTATAACACATGAATATGTATGTATCGTTCCCTCCGAAAAACTGTAATCTTTATTCCTCAATAGATTTTCCTTGTGTTACTCCTATGAAGTTTAGCAATTTCACGTTACATATACTTTTACTTATTTGTTTTATACGTTTTAGCGTTTTTACTGTTGAGTATTCTTATTTATTAAATACTATATTGTCCCCGCAACTTCGTATGCGCAGAAATCTTAAAATGTAAAATCCCGTTTTTCCCCCGTTCCCGTGGGAATTTCGCAAAATCCTCTCTTAGTGCTCCCCTACGTTCCCTAAGGAACCTGCATGCCAAATTTGAGCTCTCTACGACCAGTACATAGTTTCGGCTCTGCGTTGATCGATCAGTCAGTCAGTCAGTAAGTCGGTCAGTCAGTCAGTCAGTTTCTTGTTTTATATATAAAGAAGATTAAATTAATTTCACAATTCACTAACTTCGCTGGCTCAGACACCGAAAATGTATCCTGGTCTCCGAAACGAGCTTTCGTTACTTCGACTGTTGGAAGTTTCCTAAACAGATGGTGATTTACTATAAAGGTCGCGGGAATCCGTTGAACGCATGTGGTACAAGACCGGTCGGCCAGAGGACTATTGAAGCAGGCCAGAGTAGTGTTTAATTCGCTGCTTTTCTATAATTTTCACGTCCCTTTCACTTCAAGCCGCATTGGAAATCTATCTAAAGTCTAAGCGTTAAACGTTCGCGTGCTGATTTCAGAGTATACTTACCTAGTTAAAAAGTAAATTTACCATTTAATATACATACTAATATTATAAATGCGAAAGTAAACGATGTTTGTCTATCTACATTACCTCTTCACGCAAATGGCTGGAACCTATTTATTAGATGAAAGGTATGGAGGAACGCTATAACCGAATCCCACGCGGACGCAGTCGCAGGCAGAAGCTAGTGACGAAATGAAAATGAAACTTGTTGTCACAACCAGATAAACAGACACACAGACACACTCATCCGTCAAAGTTGTTATGGTAAAGTTAATTTTAATATTTTTAATAGCCATTTTGATTCAGCCAATCAGCTTCTGTCCTGTCTTTAAAATCGATTAACAGCTAAATTGGTAACTTTTGTGGTACGTAATAATTATTGCACCCGCGAAACGAGGAAAGGGTTGAGGAAATACTTGGATTGGAAACCATGTACAAAGGCAATGGCCGCCCCCTGACCCTTAGGGCACGTGGTTTTCGCTATTCTCCAAGATATCTCTAAAAACACAAATAACTCTTGAACACTAATAGGCCATCATCAGTAACTGCTAGAGATAATCTACTATAGAAAGTCCCGCGCCTCCTCATTTCAAAACGCTTCTATGTATTTATTATTCTTTTAAAAAGCACCACCAACACTCTCAACGCATAGTTGACGGCTGTCTCAGCACGCACACGTGCGTTGAGAGTGTTGGTGGTGCTTTTTAAATACTTTGAAGCGTTTTGAAATGTGGAGGCGCGGGACTTCCTATATAGTAGATTATCTCTACACTGCAAGGCAAGGCTACCATTATATGATCTAAGTTAAGGCATTCACTGCCACTTCTTTTTACGAACTTTCGCCAGGTGCCACATCTGTCATTAAGGGAACATTGCAAGGCACATGTGCGTTCAAGGCACTGCGGGAAAGTCAGCAAAACGCATTAATGCGTCGGTGGCAGTGAATGCGTTAAGCAATTTTCACCCGACTGCGCTAAAAGGAGGATTATGTTTTTCAAGTATATTTTATGTTGTATGTATATTTCTTTGTGCAAGCTCTGTAGCCTAAACGGTTTGATGGATTTTGGCTTGTGAGGGGTCGTTAGATTCGTCTTGATTATGAGAGTGATACCGGCGGGTAACTGTATAGGATTTTTCATACAAAGTGACCCGTTTTCATTGCTGTTGAGTGCATACGATTCCTTATAATACCTATGTGTTTTGTTAGTAGTAGGGCCTGGTGCTAGGACCTAGCCGGGGTGGTACCACCGTCTTTCCCCACTAACCTGCCGCCAAATAGCAGTGCTTGCACTGTTGTGTTTCGGTCGGGGGTTAAGGCAGCCGGTGAAATTTCTGGCACAGAGGCAATCCTAGGCCTCAGGGTAGGCAATGCGTTCGAGATCTTATGGTTTCTTAATGGGGGATCATAGGATTTCGGTGACCTTGGGCCGCAGTGACCACTTACCATTAGTGTGTGCTGTTTGCCAACCAGGAACACCATGTTAAAGAAAGTTACCTTACGTTTCTACAAATAAATTTAACCTACTTGAAAACTGAATTTTACATGAATTTCCTTCAAGGTCTGCGACAGACAGTTGCTGTTACATTTCTTATTGATTTCTCACCGAGGTCGGGTTACTTTTATAATTCTTTTAACTCTGTGGTTCGATTTGGTTTAAATTGTCTTCGCCACAGGAAAACAGGCTTTAATTAACTAAAGAAAGAGCTTTTTTTATACCTATTGTGTAGGCAAACGAGCGCACAGCCCACCTGCTGGTAAGTGGTCACTGCGGCCCATGGACACCGAAATCCTATGATCCCCCATTAAGAAGCCATAAGATCTCGAATGCGTTGCCTACCCTGAGGCCTAAGATGGGATGCCTCTGTGCCAGAAATTTCACCGGCTGCCTTAACCCCCGACCGGAACACAACAGTGCGAGCACTGCTATTTGGCGGCAGGTTAGCGGGGAAAGACGGTGGTACACCGCGGACGGACCCAGCACCAGGTCCTACCACCAACCTTAACCTAAACTTATCATGTCACTTCATTACACTAACAAAGTCTGGAACAAACTTCCTGCTACGTTGTTGTGAATAGAATACCTACTATAAATTGCAGTACTTATCGGAAACTAGTTGGCTGGTGGAAAGACAGGGGCTATATTCGAATCTCACTGTTCCCTATAGGATCGCTCACGCGTCAAGTTGAACTTTAAATCTAGCTGTTTAAAGTTCACGCGATGCTTGAGCGATCCTATAGGGAACAGCAAGATCCCTATTTAAGACTTCGAATATAGGCCCTGTCCTATCACTAGACAACTGACGTTTTCGATAAGTATACTACATCGCACTGCAGGGTGCAAAGTCCGTCTGGATAGCTACTATCTTAATTGCTAACCTGTCGCCAAATAGCATGGCGGTTGGCAGCCGGTGAAATTAGGTACTGTCATAGAGGCATGAAGCATTCCCATTAGGCCTATGGTTGGCAACGTATTAGAAATATTAATATGATTTCTGCAACAATTTCTGCTTTGTCCAAAGGTAGCTGGTAGAGAATGAAACCTTTTGTACAGTCGCCATCAGATGCTAAGTTTCCTAGGTTAGGTAACAATAGGTAACGTAAAAAAACCTACTGACACTGCTAGTGTCTGTTTAAGAGATCGTCGAGTTTCTCAAGTCACACCCAAACACTCAATCGTCATTCTATGTTTTATAGGGCGGTCGTTAACTTTGAAATATCGCCCCCCCCTCGGTGGGGGTGTTGGCAAATAAAATAAAAATAAAGGCCGATTACGGCCGACATTTTATAATGGACGCCGAAATGACATGCGGGCGCCGCCGCGGCGCGCAGGGGTGGCGTGGAGTCGAAATGCCAGGGTAGTTTTTATGAATGTTATGCCATTTTTGTATTTTGAGTAGGCTGGTTGGTTTTAAATTTGTGTACATTTAAAATTTTACACCCTTTGAACGCAAAGAACAACTAAAGTATAGCCATCGCCAACGACTCCTTAATTTGTCTAAACTAAGTTGTTAGATACTTTGATTTATGAATAAAAATGTACAATGAATCGCTTTAGTTATATTTTTATTGATTAAAATGTTATGTTATATTCACATGCTTGGCGTCTTACTGATCACTTCATTCAAGTATGAAAGCGTCGAACAGGTTAAATCCCTTATAGCATTGCGTTACTAAAAATGTATGTGTACTTTTAATGATTTATAACCACTAAAGATTTTGATTTGAAATCGTTTGAATTATTTTGAAAAAACATTCTTCCTTTGTTGAATTATTGAAAAAAAAGAATAAACGAGAGCAAAAGCCAAAATTACTTTCATAATAGTATAAATGTATACTAATTACAGAATGGATAGATTTAAATAAGTTATTTTAATTAATTTTAATAAAAACAGCGTAATTTACATTAAGTTCGCAAGTTATACCTAATATTAAACAATAAAGGTACGTTAATCTAGTTCATGGCTTTCGAGCAATAAATATTAATTAAAAAAGTATTTAGATACTAGCGGACATTCATTTTGGACTAATGGCGATGTTGCCTCCGCCTCTAGCGTGACCAGTTGCGATTTAAAAACCAAATTAAATGTCAAATAGGATCGCTAATAACAGCCGGCTATGGCAGACATCGAGTCAGTTTTGGAAGGTTAGTGGTATGTATTAGTACCTACTTTATTCAAAATTTAAAAGAAAAACAACTCTATTAAGATCATTAAATCTGGCACTTGCCCTCACCTTAATAGTATACTTAAATAAAATAATATCTAAATTTCATCTTATTATTTATCGATTCTTAGCATACTTTATAGGTTTTTTAATTTTTTTAGAGTTAGCAAAAAAAAATGTATGGGATTCAGTCGACGCTCACACGACCAATCCCATATACAATATTTTTTTACCAACTCAAAAAAAATGGAAAACCTATAAAATATACTTAGAATCAATAGCCGATACTGTGGGTTAATTATTTGCTATAGGATCCGACCCACCATGTATAGATATAAACTCTTCTGTTACTGACTGACTGAGTGATTGAGTGACTGACAGGCAAGGTGAAAGCTGAAATTTGGCAGGTTCCTTGGAGAGTATTGGGAGGGGGGGGGGGGAGCAAGTAAGCTTGTCTTGATGTATGTATAATGCCTCTCAACTAAAATAGAATACAATCGAATAGAATAAACGCCACTCCACGGCGCCCCAGTCCATCACTTTGTCGCGTATTTATTTTCAATCGGGCGGGAGCCACCCGGCCCAGGTGGCGCGATTTTAAAATTATAATTGACAGTGACCAACGTTTTTGACATCAGTCAATATTTATATTTCGAAGTGTGTGGTTAGGTATGGGTCGGTATTTCATCCGTTAATTTTTTTATAAAATATAAAAGTTTCTAAGTAATACCATAGAAAAATAATGTAAACTTAGAAGGACAACCTTCAAACAAATCAGCGTACGCTTGAAATAAGTGTTAAATGCGATAATAGATGTCGCTGCCTAGGTAGCCTGCATATAAATTTTAACTCCATGAGCACCATCTAGATGGCGCTGTACAGGCGAAGTATGGAAATTTAAAGCTCCTTGGCTATTTCCTATTTATTTATTTAGTAGTAATGTTCTGTGGTAGGGAGGGAGCTTGACAGAGTAATACGTAGGTGCCTACGCGCAATCTTAAATTCTAATCATAATATTAGAAATGCGAAAACTAAACATGTCCATATTTTTTTCCGTAACTGTAAGAATCAAAGATCAACAACAAAAGTTCAAATCGCGAATTCTCATTGACTTACTACTACAGCCTATTTGCGTCCCACTGCTGGGCACAGGCCTCCTCTCATCGCGGGAGGGTTTGGGCTATAGTCCCCATGCGGGCCCAGTGCGGATTGGGGACTTCTTTGCACACACATCTTTGAATTACTTCGCAGATGCGTGCAGGTTTCCTCACGATGTTTTCCTTCACCGAAAAGCTCAGTGGTAAATTCAAATTGAATTTCCCACATAAGTTAACTTAGAGGTGCGAGCCGGAATCGAACCCCCGACCCTCTGCATGAGAGGCGGTAGGTGGAACCACTTCACCACGGCTACTTCTCATTGACTTAGGCCCGGTTCCTATATCCACGAAACGCCTCGTTTTGCCTACGGACGGTTGATTTTTGACATTTGTTCCATAGAGAATCTGTCAAATTTTAACCGTCCGTAGGCAAAACGAGGCGTTACGTGGATATAGGAACCGGCCCTATATCAAGTTAAACTTTATGATCGTAAAGATATAGAGTTCAAAACCAAGGTTCTTAAGAAGTGGACATAGTTTAGGGTTGCCAAAACGCTCGGGATGACTCCGTTTTTAGGGTTCCGAAGTCCACAAGGAACCCTTATAGTTTCGCCACGTCCGTCCGTCTGTCCGCAGTCCGCACTATTGCTCGGAGATGCTTAGTTCTAGAAAGCTGTAATTTGGCATGAATAGGTATACATATTAGTTACGTTGACAAAGTGGTACAACCTATACCTAGTATTTAAGGTCTAGTTTCTAATATTTGCTGCACCCTAACAGGGTCCATGACATAGTACTTAAGTGAAATGTAACATCTAGTAAACACCATGGCATAGCAATAAATGAGTATGAGTATGAGTATGAGTATGAGTACAATAATATTTTGAAATTTTTTTTTTATAGGGTACCTCCCCTAGTCGTAAAGTGGGGATGTTTTTTTTTCCTTGCGTACCCCATGGTGCGGCATATCGTTGAATAGGTCTTGAAAAAAATATTGTGGGTTTGTTAAAACCATTTTTTGATTAAGTGATGCGTTTGTGAAATATTAAGCTGCTATTTTTTGTTAGAGTCACGTGCCCCCCCCCCCCCCGCCAGCTAAATGGTGGTATTTGGATGGCTGAAAAAAATCACGGTTGTGGCATATATAACGTACCTATAGTTGAAAGGAAAACCATCACAGCTAAGTAGGCTGTACAAACTTACGAGTCATAGTCGACCAACTTATGAAATGATTAAAAAACCAATGATTTTTCTCGAGCGGCAGGGGCGTCGGGCGGGCACGTCATACCACAGACTAGCTAGATGCTAATAAGTCCTAAAAAGGTACTGTGGGCATCGTCAACTTCGGAACCCTATACTTTGCGCGTGGCCCGACACGCACTTGGCCGTTTTTTATTTTTCAGCGCTTCACCGAGCCGCGTAAAGGTCGCCCGAGGACCTTTGCGACGACCCTGAAGGGGAAGTGAGGGACATTAGGAAATGTATAGAAACCAAGTAAAAAATAAAGTAATTGATATTCTTTCTACCAGATTCTACCGGTGTTGATCGATAATTATTTATATAGTCACTAAATTTTAATAATTGCTTATGTTATATAGAGGTATGTGAAAAATAACAAAATAGGAACCTAAAGTAAGTTAAGTTATTAATTTTCTTAGAGTTTTCAACACATTTAATTCTTAACATTCAGAATTCCGTTTCACACAAAGGACATTAATTTTCCTTGTAATTATTCTTGAGAAGCGTCCTTGGATTTAAATTAATTTATAACTTACTGAATTCAGGGAACTACTGCGGACTGTTTCATTATGTTTTCTGCGCGTGTTCACAAATATGTACGCAAAATGAAATTACAAAATTTGTTTACTTCTTGAAGTACGAGGATATTGAAGCACATATTTTAGGTTTGACATATTTTAGGATTCAAAGTCAAAGTGCATTTATTTGCATAAACATAGGTATTAAGGTGTTCACAATACTATGAAGGTATCACTGTTTTGCCGTCAGGCATACAAATATTCAAGAAATATTTATTATGCATGCAATACATACTAAAAATTGTCAGTTAAAAACTCTTGCAGGGAATAATAGGCTTTCTGAGATAGGAAATTATACAGTGATCTCTTAAAATGCATGTAATTGTCTTTCGCTAAAATGTGTTAAAGCAATTTATTGTATATCTTTGACGCCATTCCAAAAATACTCTTTGCAAGTAAGGCTGCCTTGTCTGGTCTTACATTTATTTTGTTTTGATGCCGCAGACTTCTAAAGCATGGGAATCGACTGATATTTGATCTGACATATAATGCAATCTCATAAATATATAGGCATGGAAACGTTAGTATATTTAGCTTAATAAAATGGCAACTCACAAGCTTCAACTTCAAGATTCAAGCTTTCAACTTACAAGCTTGGGTTATCTCCTACATTAACAGCGATAAAACTATTGCGCGAGGCAAAGAACTTACGCCATTGATACTAAAGTATATTATTGCTTAATTTGTACGTAACTTTAACTGTGTAATAGTATTACTTGGTCTGTAACTATGTCACATTGTATTCTATATGGAAATTTCTTATTAACTTTGCTAAATTCACTTCTGACGTGTAAAAGTCCCAATGTGGCCAATTTGCTGAATAAACGATTGATGCTTTGAACCGAAAAAAAACCTTTGAATATTACATGCTAACGAATTTACATTTTTTCAAATAAAAGCAATGGACCTGTAAATTTGAAAAATGATTTTTAATTAAAAAAACGAAGTTTTTTAAAACAAGGATCTAAGCTTTAAAAACCCCGCGATCAGTAACCTCAAACTAATTATACTTGTTCCAACATTTTAATATAAAACTTTTCACTTTGCGCGGAATCATAAAATGTAAAAACCGAGAGGTTGTTTATACCCAATAATACTTTCCAACAAACTTTGCGTATCTTGAAAAAAAAAATGAAATTTATTACATCACAAAGTACAGTTATACGTGAAATTTATTGGTGTACGATTTATCATAATCATTAGGGTGTGAGCGAGAGGGTGCGTGGGTTCTTGTGTGGGAAAGAGACAGGTGTATGTACAGAGAGACGCCCTTTTGATAGTGTTTCCAAATTTTCGGAAAGCGGGCGTCTTTGTTTGAAGTAGGGGAGGTTTGTATGGCGCGCTTGAGTCGTGGGGTTTCGCGGTTTTGGGAGATGTATTAATAAATGGAAGTAGGAATAATTAGATATATTTGGGTGATTGATTTTGTAAGCACTTATTCATTTATCGTTCAAATGCGTTTAGTTTTTTTTTAATGAAAATACAAGTTTAAAAAACATCGTAATTGAGGTTCATATACCCACTTGTAGGTTTTACGGCATAATTAAGATGTTGTCACGTTAATGTCGTTTTTCAGAGCGCATTTTACCCATGATATAGTGAAGTATATTATATACTTCACCAGATATGACAGTTCGGTATTCTGTAGTAGTGTGGGTGTCACCCTTACGTCATTAGCACTGCTGTGTGTTGCAAGTGGTCTATTAAAATAATACCCAACCCCCATGTATACTGTGAATGTTTCATTAAATTATTACGTTCATTTGTTTTTAACTTGTCCCATTTTGTGTGCGCATTACAATTGTCATTTACTTGTTTCAGTAAATGACAATTGTAATGCGCAAATAATTTATTTTGCATTATAACAGTAGCAAATATTTCCTTCATTTTTGTTTTATTGCAATAAAGGGGCAACTCGACTTTGACGTAAGGATGACACGTCACCCGGATCGGCAGACCTTGTTTTCTTAGACCATGTTTTTACCCATACTTTGGTATGAAACCCTAAAAAAATAACATAATCATGCTTATGAGTATGACTACATTCATACATTCATTATGAGCTATAACAACTATAAATATAAATGTGCAAGAAATCTCTTCCCTTATACTGATTATCTCCATGTAAGCCCCACGCAAACAATGCACCGGCCGCCCCTCATGCACGACCAGGGGTTCCAAATCGGGTGGGGTACATTTTTGCCATTTTCTACAAAAAAATTACATCGCACGCGTTTTTACTTAAAACACCAGTTTTGGTCGCGCGCGCAGCGCGTGCTGTTCCATTTTCAAATTTAAACAAGACCGCGAAATTTTGAACTGTCAGTTACGAAAAAAAGTTCAAACACTAGTTTATTTTTTCGATGTTTGTGTACGTGGCCAGTGTTTCGTGGTTATGGTTTTGACATTTAGTGACAGATGAAGGAAGAAATCGATTATAGGAACGACAGGTAAGACAAGGAAGGACTTGTCTTGTTATTTCTTTCTTTCTTATAAGAATCGTGTTGGATATTGGAATCGAAATTATTGAATGCTATGGACGGAGGGCTCTTTAATAATTAACGTAGGGATCCGGCTTGGCATTTATTGATACTTTATTGGAACGACATGAAATATGTATGAAATTTTAATTATCGTATCAAGCTATATTCGGTACTGCATGAAATGAAAACGCTTGTTTGAAGAATTTAATAATTCCCTGACAGCCGAATAGTAAGTACCTACTTACTTCGTGTTCCGTAGATTTTGCATCAATAATTAGGGTCAACGGTCTTTTTCCACGTTCCTGAAAATATTGACCGCTTTTGAGTATGAAATGAAATTTACTAAATTAATAAACAAGAAATGTAAAATTTTCATTTCCATTATTTTAAACTATGTGTTATAATATCATAATTAACTTACGTGTAATAAAATGATCTTAAAGCGGCTGGCCCAAAAACATTACCTCTTTTTGTGCCTGAGCTAGCATAATCCTGTTAATCTGAATCAAGTTAATCGCTTAAAGTGCCACACAAATCATAAGAAAAGTATTTAGGTATGTACAATACACTACAATACAATACAACATACAGAATGAAAGAAATTTCAAAAATCCGCAACAACCTGTTTTTCTTAAAACTTCATTTGCGTATAATTTGCTATTTACATAGGTAGCCAAAACTAATTTAAGGCATTTACGGATCATGTGGCGTTCATTTTTGCTATCCACAACTAAAGTG